>JBAMYA010047483.1:0-10386 GCA_037176975.1 Arrhamphus sclerolepis
TCCCTCTGCAGGCTGAGACAAGAAGCATGTCAACACAGCCGTGTGCAAAACGTTAGCACCTCATGGCCAAACACCTTTATTCTTTCATTTGAAAAAATGTTGCCACTGGTGTGGATTTAGAAACAAAGCGGTACTGTGACTAAATGATCTTCATCGTCTTGACTTGACCCTCGCCCCCACATACAGAGACTTTAGTTTACCATTTAACTTCAAACTTCCCAAAAAATTCTCTTTGTGTGCCTTTGATTTTTTACAGGACTCACTTCTGTATGGTGGTAGAAACAAGTTTTTACAAGCATGACAGTTATGTTTAGAAGAAAAAAACACAACCACATTTAACCAAACTAACTTTAAATAGGGAAATTAAAAGCCTAAATTAAGAGGATGTCTCGACGTACAAGAAAGACTTTAGTGTTAAAATACAAAAAAAAAAGAAGAAGAACAGCTGATGTCAATGGTCTTAAAATGTACTATGTGGAGGACTCTTTCACTTGTTTTGAAAAACATAAATGCTGAAAACAGAGCTGACTGGACTGGTCTCTGCACCTCTCTGTTTCTCCTGCAGCCCCCTACAGCAAACCTGTAGTTGAATATGAATGTAGCGAAGAGAACGGAGTTCTTGATTGCTATGCAACATGCGTATCACACGATGGGTTCCCAAGCAAAAAGATGGAGTGGAATGTTGCTCCAACAACGAATGGCAAATATCCGGCGTGGGTGGAGGGGAACAACAGTGTGAAGGACAATTCTTCCACCAGTTTGTTCAGCATCTTCAGCACTGCTTACTTCAACTGCACCAGTGGGGAACAGAGGTTCAACTGCTCTGTGGGTGACACCGTCTCCGATAACATCACCATCTGTGAGTACTAAACTTAAAAAAAACAAACAAACAAAAAACAACAACATAACAAAACAAAACAAAACAAAGAACTATGTCTTTACCATCTTTACCAAAAATATTTTGCTTTCAGTCTCTGGGAAAGTTTTGGGAAGTGTGATAAACCATGGAAACTCCTTGGAATATTCTTTTTTTGAATGAATGAGGGAAAATTTACATGCTTTATCCTGGTTTTCATGATTTTCATGATAGTCATTTTTTCCATTTCTGAGATGAATTATTGTAGTTAATGTAGAATCAAATCAGCTTCTTTGTAAGGATGCATTTTTAGCACTGCACTACAAAAAAGGATTTCGCAGAAAATAAAAAAAAAACAAAAAACAACAAAAAACATGTTTCAAGAACAACATTTTTTTTTGTCTAAACAGAAAAATAATCTAGTCAAGCATTTCTTCCGTAAGAAAATAGTCTTATTTTAAAAGACATATATTTCATTTCAAGATTCCTTTTCCAAAATAAATCTTTCTTACCTCATTAGCATTCTTTTTTCACAAATTCCATTCATGTCCTTTCTCGAGACCACAGTTGTACATTGCTCCACCATCCCTGACCTATATTTAACCCTTGAACTCTTAAGTGGAAGGAGCAGCAAATCAGTTGTAGCTGATCCACTTCATAATTTAGACGTCTACATACAAGTTCAGGTTTTGCATATTTTCATGAGGATACACTCACACATATTTTAAGCCAGTTATGAATCAAATATGAAATAAAGGCTGCAGCTTTTCAGCTTTACCCTTCTGCACTTATGTATTTTTGCAGTTTCTCCTTAACTTGATGACATGCTATGTTCATGGAGCTTGAGTTACATCCAGAAACTATTGCGTTACTTAAACAGGTCCATGAGCGACTGGTGCATTTGCTGTTAGGTCCAAATGTTGGGTGGCACCTGGATGGTCCCTGTGGACCCCTGCATACGTGTGAACATGACAAACGCACACTGCTGCCCTGAGAACCTTCTCAGACACGGTTGAAGAAGTGGATTCATGTGTTTCTTGCCATAAACAAATGTTTGTTGGATAACATATATATAGATATAAAATAACATACACTCACACTCACTCAAGGTTTTATCTAAGCAGAAATTTTATGAAAAAATATCTTCAAATCAGAGCAAATAACACAAACAAACTTTGCTTGATTATTATATAAGATAAACTGTTGTTTACTTGTTGTTGATCTGTTTTTTTGTTTTAAAGAATAGAATAGAAAGCTTTATTGTGATTGCACAAACAGACAAGCTCTAAGTACAACAAAACTGCAGGGGCTTCGACGACGGTGCTGGTCCGAATACAAATAAAGTGCGGAATAAAAAAATAAAATATGAATATACAAGAATTAAAAATATAAATAGTATATATAAAAACAATAAGATACAAAATATACAAAAGTACAATGCTACACAGTATGCAGTTCTGCTAGGTACACGTTGTTATTGCACATTGTTTCACATGGATGTTGCCATTATCACAGTACATTTGCATGTTAGTGCACAAAAGATTTACAAGTGGCAGGGTCAGATGCGTGTGTGCGTTAAGGATGGAGATGGCTTTTGGGAAGAAACTGTTTCTGAGTCTGTTTGTTTTGGATCTGATGCACCTGTAGCGTCTGCCAGAGGGGAGCAGGTGGAACAGGTGGGGGGCAGGATGAGTGCTGTCTCTGGTGATGGACTGCACTCTGCTGAAACAGCGGGATGTGTATATGTCCTTGGGGGGGGGTTATCACTATCTTCTGTGCTGTGCTGGCTACTCTCTGGAGCGTCTTTCGTTGTGCCTCAGTATAGAGATACTTCATGTCATGAAAATTTTAATTTTTACAATTATTGTTTCATTTATTGATGATAATGATGATGATGATGATGATGATGATGATAACAAAAACAATAATAATAATAATAATAACAGTAACAAAAATATCAAAAAGACAAAGATATTTAAGAATGGATGAAGTCAGACGAAGAAATGTACTGTGTAGATGTACTGCCTCATGTTTATGACTCATGTATCTTTGTTTTTTATCTGAAGGTGTTATCCACGAGCCACCTATAAACTTTATCATGGTAGCTGCTATCTGTTCCGTCCTGTTGGTGCTCTTTGTGATTTTTGTGGTACTGCGCATGAAATACAAGAAGAAATGTCTTCCTTTCTGTGATGGTAAGTACAAAGATTGCCCATTTGGATTTTTGTCACAATCAATCACTGTACATTTGTGTGCAAATAAACTCACAGCAGATCTTTTTGCTGACCTTCAGGAGTCAGAACAGACAACATGAGAAGAGCAAATGAGTAAGCAGATGCCACATTTTATACAAACACAGAATTACACAGCATATAAAGTGTGGGGACACACATTTTTTACCACCGTCATCATAACCCTTTCCTTCCTCTCTGTTTTATGTTTTGTTTCATCTAGGGAGATCGTGGAACTCAATATAAAAAATGAAGTAAATTCCTGATCCCTCAACCGGTCTCAAAGACTTTCCAACTTTAATCCAAACCAAACATCCCTCACGTCCTGGAAGCCAGGGTGAAAGCTGTTTGTCACTCAAGTGTGTGTTACATTTGTGACGGCCTGGCTGCAATTGGACAGACACTAGGAGTCTGAGGCCTTTCATTGACACTTGGCTTTTAAGAGATTGAGGAAGTATTCATTCTCTACTGGTGAAATGTAGTGCGTCACTGAACTGAGAGCAGCTGACTTCTTCAAAGAGAGGATGTTTTTTCCAGTTGTTTGTTTCGAGAATGTTGTTGCATACTGAAAAACTGTATTAACTGGAAACTCCTTCAAGAAATGGGAGGTGTAAATGACCAGACCTCTCAAGAAGTGTGTTACACTGACCCCTGTGGACTAGCATGAGGCTACATGACCAGTCGACAAACTATTGTTAATATTTATGAAGAACATTATGTTTTTGCTGCTCTAAAAGAAATATTTTTCAAAGTGCATTTAACTTTTTACATTTTCTTATTTCCTTAACTATGTTTAGTATTATAGTAGTATTATAACTATGATTCAGGTGAGAATATATTTTTTTTACATTTTTAATTGGTGTCAGACATGTTTTGAGCAGAAAATGTGACAGGTACTGTGAAAATTAAAATAAATTATTACTTGTATATTAAATTTGTTCTCTACAGCATTTCACCTGAAAATCAAGACGGTTTCCACCTCTATCAGGCCTTTCTCTCTGGAGTTTGTTGCTTATTTCTTTTTTTTTTTTGCCTGTTTGTTTTTTCTAAACTGACAGTAGTGTGAATCTTGTTTCTCTGTTTCATCCTGGTGATTGACTGACCAAGGCGAACGTCTGTCTCATGTTACAGGATAAGCTTCATCCCCAGAAAGATATTAACATTTAATATCAGTCCGCAGTTGTACTCTGCTCATTCTCCAAAAATGTTCCTTAGTATGTAGTAGCCAACATGTAAATTCATTACAGTACTGTTCAACCGTTGCACTGTTATATGTTCTCATATGAGTGTCACTATTCATTGTTCATTTAAAGACAGGGTTTTCCTGCTGTAGTTGGCTGAGCTGATGCATTTGAACTATTTTAAAACAATAATTGTATCTGGGTGTGGATAATTATTGAGTAATCTATGAGAGAACATCACATTTTATACATTTTTCATATGTTTAGACTGGAAAAGTTTATATTTAATGTAACGGGAAACTGAAGCTGCCAGATAAATTTCTGAAAAAAAGTAAAATATTTTCCGATGCAATACATTGAAGTACAAGATGTGGTAGATTGCGACATCAAAAAAAGTTCTCAAATAAAGTGCAGAAGTACAAGTAGCTTTATTAAACATATGTATCTGTCTAAAGTAAATGTTTACTTATGTACATGACTTGAATTAAATGCGTTTCATTATATTCCACCAGTGAGAAGAGACAACGCTTTTTAACTTGCAGTGTCGTCTCCTTGCCACTAGATAGCGCACATGTGCAACAAGGGGAATGACGACTGCATAAAACTTGAACATGACGCCGTTTACATGAGCCTGCAAATGAAACTTTGGTTACATTCTCCTAGTGGGAGAAGCAGTATTCATGCATTCAGTTAATGATTTTTCATCTGTATTCTCCGCATGAATAGTTTTTTTGTGTTTGTTTAGTTTTTCTTTTGGGGGGGGGGGGGGGGTGAGTGCAGGAAAGAATAGAGTTAAAAAGAGATTAAATTAATGGCTGACATCAGTATATGTGGACATGACAGACAGAAACAGCATAGAACTCTTCATCAGTATCATTAACTGTTTTTTTTTTTACTTTTATGTTTAACCTTTAACTTGTTCTTATTTCTTTTCTCTACATGTTATTCTTTTGAAAATACACCTCCATGTTTCTTTCTGTCTCATGAGTGACCATGACAGTCTGTCAGTCCCCGTCTTTGCCTTGTGTTTACATTTGGGCAGCAGAGCAGCAACAGCATGGTTGCACTTTAGGAATTTAACCCCAAGCCCCCCCAGACCCCTCCTCCCCACCACCACCACCACCACCACCATCGCCCAGTCACCCCCACCCACCCCCTTCCTCTCTCCTCCCTGTCTTTCCCATCCTTTTTCTCCCATTTCTCTCCTCTTCTAAACCCTCTTTGCATGGACTCACCCATTCCTCTTCTCTTCACTCTCCTTGTGTTTCATCCTAATTCTCCCCTGAATTGTCCTGCCCTCGGCTCCATCACCACAACCCCCTCCCACCCCCATCCCCTCTTTTTGCAACCTTTCTATCCTGTCCCTTTTGTCCCCACCCTTTCTCCTTTCTCTCCTCCAACTCTCCACTCCCCTCCTCCCTGTGCCTTTTCTATTCCCGTTTTAAAATTCACAGAACATTGTCCAAACTCACTCTGACACAACCCCCCACCCCCTGACCCCCACCCCTTTCCTCTGTCATCATTCCCTCACCTCACAGTCTGCCCCATCTCGGTGTCCTCCCTCCTCTCATTCCTCTGCTGTCTAACCCAAACAAACCAGGGAGGACCTTCCTCTGCGGCGGCTACAGAAGAAATGCGGCACATGTCAGAGTCGGCTGAAACATAAACATTAGTCAATTTGAGGCAGTGAAAGAGGATATGAGGCACTTAAGTTCAAGGTAAAATAGATTACTGTAAGCAAATCTCTGTGCTAAAACTCACCACAGAAAACAGTAAATGAACAAAAACAGTATTATTTAAAGAATAGACTGAAACTTTTGTACTCTACGGGGTAGTTCTAATTAAATTTTTTAGAGAAGCAGGATGTAGAAACCAACCCATCCTTCCTTTATGGAGAATTGAAACACAAAGTGACTTTAGATTCCACATTTGTTTCCAAACCTAATTAAAAATGCATTAAAGACCTTACAGAATCTTTCACAGTCAAAATAAAATAGTTACAATGGTTAGACATAATCTTGGTGTAGGCAGACCTTTGTGTTTTCCAGTAACCCAGCAGAGTGTGTAATCTCCTGCTTAATGGGGAAAAGCTTTCAGTCAGAACACAGTCCTGTGGCATTTCTCAGCAAGACGTTTGCGACCTCTGCCACACTGTTCTGTGTGGGATTTATAATCAGATTATACTAGTTATGAAAGTCAACTAGATTGGTATCAGTGCAGGGAGCTTGAGCACAAGGCATCAATTCACAGTGGGAGTTGATCGGCTTGGGAGAGACTGGGCTGTTAATATTTTCAAACTACATAGTGTGTGTGAAGTGTAACAATATTGACCTATCAACTCTAGGATTTTCTTTTCCTTTTCTGACAATATGATTAAGTAGAGACCAACTGTTTTGTAATTTACCGTAATCTGTTCTTTGTTTATAATCTCAAACACCAGACTGAAGAAAATCATAAAAAAGGGAAAAAAAATCACATCACATTAATTTACATTTTGAGTCTAAGTTTTAGTACTCCAGATTCAAATGACAGCATTTTTTTTTATATGTGGAGATGTTATAGATGTAAAGAAATCATCAATAACTTCATTAACGTTAACTGATATATATTAGCAACTGTATTGTAATGTCTTGGTGTAATATTTTGGTTGTTTTGGGCTTTCTTGTGTTCTTTTTTGCTTTATGGCTTCTGTTTAGTGTGTTTTTTCTTTTTCATTTTCTTTTTCTTTTGCTGATGTGGTTTCACGAGCTTTGCTTTGTTCGTTTCCTGTGTTTTTCAGGATCAGTCATAATCTTTCTTATGTTACCCTTTTTTTTAGTTTGCCATTATGCTTGCCTTATGTCCTCTTTTGTGTAGAAACCAGTTGCTTCACTTCCTGTCTTGCTTTGAAAGACTGTATTTATTGTCCACACCTGTGTCTTGACAGCCCTGTAACTTCATATTGTCTTGCCTGTCTTTACTTATTTAGTCTTACTCCTTTCATTGCACCTCACATTGTTTTTTGAGTTATCATCTGATACGTATTTTGGATGTTTTCTTTTCTATTTTTCTTTTGGGGTTGGGTGGGATGGTGGAGGGCGGTGGTGGTTGTTTTTGCATGATTCCTGGTTGAAATAAAAAGAACTCATTTGCTACTCCTGACTGTCACCTGAATTTTGGGTCCTTTTCCCCTCTAAAAGTGACATTTTGGCACGGATTTGAGTGGTGACCCAGTCTACTTTGTGCAGAACAAGTGAAGGAAACCACTAGCCCAGAAAGGCACATGCCTTGCATGTGCCAGGCCTTGAAAAAAATTGAGTTCTTTCCCCTTAAACGTCATATTCTGTGGTACTTGAATAGCCAGAAATTAACAACAGGAAATGCAATGCTACCAAGTCTAGCAATCACAGTTGTTGTGATCCAAGCTAAAGCATCCATATAGTTTACACTGATGATTAGGCTCATTTGTCTTTTTTTTTTTTTAACTTTCTGGACATAATATAGATTGGGCGATTTAGGGAAAGATACTTAGGGAAAGATACTTATTGACCATGAATAGCAAATCATGAATCAAATGGGTACAAGTTATATCATTGTTTCTACATGCTTTTGGTTTTGTTGGTCGAGGTTAGACCACAACAGCTATATTTACAAACTGAAACTGGGTTTCTAGCGAATGACAAACATGTTTTGTTTTCAAGGGTGGAACTGGAGTAACTGTTACAAAAGTTTAAGTGAATTTCTGCTCTGAGGCTGAGAGGGCGCATAGTTCCTTTGGCTAGATTTTGGAAGATCTCTTTTTGTAGATGGCAGTTGGGAAACGGATGAGGCCATTGGGGAACAAGCAGAGAGGGATCGATCAGGTCAGCAGATTTATCTCTGGTGTTGCTGCAGCTGAATGATCATGTTGTTGCTGTCACTGCAGAAACCCTCTCCCTGACCTCTAGAGACAGAAGAGGTGACCTGGAAGCATTTATCACTGTGGTGCTTTCTGACCCATGACCTGACGCCGGAGATAGAAAAAATAGCCCAAATACATCAGGGGAGAACAGAAGGGAGGAGATAAAGAAAGAAAAATAGTAGGGAGTCATCATTGCAAAATGGAAATAGTTATCTCTCAACCAAATTCTTAAAATCCAAACATTTATTATTTCCTATGAGAGAAATCCCACATGTCGTGTTTGCACTCAAATCTGGTCAGATGATGAAAACACTGCTAATGCAAGTGTGCGGTCTTGGTTTAGTCGACCCATTAGCCATTAACAGTAACTTGAAAGAAGTCAAACCATTTTCTGCAAGAGAGGTGATAGTTGGCTTAGAGTCATACAGAACTATTAACACCTCCCTGTCATGGAAATACAGTAAAGACGCTATTGGTCAGGACCTCTTCAACTATGCTTTGACCCAGAATGTGATGTGTATGTGTGTAGATGAGTGAAATCTGAGCACACACTGACAAGAGTCTCATCTCCTTTGAATATTTATAGAACTGCTTAAGATTTGACCTTTACATTTGCCACATTCACAAGGACCTGTACTGTTAACATCTCTTTGCTTCATGAAACACTCAGACAGGTGATCATAGCTGACTGTCCCATGGGATGTTTGAATGAGGGGAGCCAGAGACAGAAACAAAGATCAGGCTGAGTGACTGGTGGGTGAGATGCCAAGCTGGCTGGAGATACTTGGCAGTTTTGCATTTCTGCAAAATTTAAACATCAAAGACTATCAGAAGTCTTTGTAAGATGTGTTATAGGAGACCAAAAGTGACATTATATGATAACCTGCAATCATGTTTTCCGCAAAAATTCTAACTTATGTATTTTCAGCTAACTTCTGTTTTCGTCTCACCTAATGTCTAACCAGAAATCACTTATCACACAAAACATTATTTTAAAACAAAAACAAAAAGAAACAAACAAAGAAAAAAAGAAACCCAAAACCCTTGCATGGCAACATCTCTGCTTTGATCTAAATTGTACTTTAACACAAATTAGCTCCAACAATGCTGCTGTTCATCTGCAGCATACAACCAGACTCTTATGCTGGGCAGACATGTCTGAGGGAAGAAAAGCAATTCCTTATGTTTGTGAATTGTGTCTGGGCTGACACTCTTCAACTGAGTTTATGTTTGTTCAACTGTCTTTTGTTTATGTGGAAAAACAAAACAAACAACAACAACAACAAAAACCCCAACAACAATCCATGGACAAACTGCTACATTACACCAATATGGAAAGATTAAAAGCAAATCTGCAGATCACATTGTTACTGAAAAATAAAGAAATAAGTGAGTGCACTCCAGCAAGGCCGACAGAAGAAATAGAGAAACAGAGAAAGAGAAAGCATCAAAATAAATTGTTCTAAACAGCACTACCACTATAAACTGAAAAGTTGGAAACCTCCCAGACCCAGTGTGCAACAGCAACAAATAAATCTAAAGAGTACTCCATTACAGTAAATGCACCACTTCGAATTAAAACAGATCTTTTCTTTCATTCTGTCATGCTTTGTTGGGATAGCATAGTTCTGTATCGTTAGCACAGCTGGCTCACAACAAGAATGTTCAAATTTCAGCAGAGGTATTTTCTGTGTGGTGTTTGCAAGCTCTTCCTGATCCTGCTTGGTTTTCTCTACATCCATGGTGTTCCCAGCTTCCTGTTGCTGTTCAAGGGTTAGCTTTAGCCTATTTGGTTGATTGGTGTTGGGGGCTGGTCTCTGTGTAGCCCTGCAGTTGGAATGAACAATGGTGACAAGATAAAATATGCAGACTGGAAGCACCCAGATGTTCGAAAGTCATAGCACAATCCAGGGAGGGTTGCTGGATGAGATGGGAAAGCATAGGGATTCTGTATCTGACCCAAAGCAGATACACCTGGCAATACAATCAGGTTCTCAGGTGTTTGCAGTCAAGCTCAAGCACATGAGACTGTCCATCAATGCCTGTCCTCCCAATAATCCAACAATGCACCAACAATTCCTATCCTTAATCTAGGAAGTTGATATGGCCAACCCTTCACCATCTGACTAAGCACAGTCACTGATTGGGAAATGTGAATAGATGTACATTGGGGCAAAAAAGTATTTAGTCAGCCACCAATTGTGCAAGTTCTCCCACTTAAAAAGATGAGAGAGGCCT
>JBAMYA010047484.1:0-10385 GCA_037176975.1 Arrhamphus sclerolepis
TGAAGAGCCATTTGGGAGCCGTAAGAGCCGGTTCTTTTAAGGGAGCCGAGCCTAAAGAGTCGAATCTTTGAAAAGAGACGAACTTCCCATCACTACTGTGTTCCCCAGGTAACGTTTTCCAAAGATATTGGTGGAGTGTTTGAGGACACTGGTTATTCTCAAGTTCTTCTTGCAAAAATGGAAACAGTCATTGGATTATATTTCCATTATATTGGCGCCTTTCCCGTTGACTAGTTTACGTTGCTCTGAGTAGTTGTAGCATGAACCAACTGCGTGCAGAGGCAGCTCAAGAAGCCACAGTTGGTCCCGCCTCATGGACGTGGAGGCACTATGGCTCATTTTCAGACCCTACATCAGTGTTACTATGAACTCCCTGTTTCATTATCCAAACTACTTGAACAGTTTCTGGAATGTTAGTTAATATTTTCCTTTTGTTTGTTGTTTGTTTATTTTATTACATGGATTTACTTATTTTGTATTATTTCTGGGAATTCCTTTCATTGGTTTTAGCCTGTACAGCACTTTGTTCAACTTTTAAACATGCTATAGAAATAAAACTGACTTGACTTGAACCCTGTAATAGTTGAGATTATAATAACCCTCAGGTTTAAAACAATTTTATTCAGTTTAATTATCCAAATCACTCTAAGCTGTTTTTGAACTCCTTTAAATTGTCCATCCTTAATCATGGTTTATGCTTCAACATAGCATCTACACCGTGTAGCCTAACCAAGGACCTACGTCTGGGTCAGGGTTTATGCTTGCGTTCCTGTTTGTGTCAGTTTGAAATTTACATCCTAAAAAGCAAGGTGATATTGCAGGTTCTTTTCTGTAGGGATGTGACTTTGCATTTCTGAGTTTCCTTTTGTACACTTTCTCAGACATAATAATGTAACAAATAAAGCATGTGGGTTGGGCTGATAAATGTTGAGCAAGAACTCTTTTTAAGCCTGCAGAAGGCATTCTAGATAGCTTAAAAAAGGACAAATGGGAAGTACCACAGGTAAACACAGAAGGAAATACAATGTTACCAAGTGGACCAATTTCCTCAAAGCACGCAAAACTATGTTGCAAATAGGTGAGACAAAGCAGAGGAAAAAAAAAAGATTTTCTGTAAACAGGCTGTGAATATGTTTAATTCTTCTGCAAAGTTGGCACTTTTAACTAAGGTTTAATGCTGTTTTGGAGCCAGCATCTAGTGGCCAGTCGAGGTACTGCAACAAAACATACTTCTTGATGAGAAGTGTGTTTTGTTGATGTTGATGAGCTTCGACCCGGAAGTGGAATGTTCGCTGCTTGGAGGAAACTAATGCAAGCACAGGGAGAAGATGCAAACTCCATATGAAAATGTGGCAGCCAGGATACAAACCAGGAACCAGCCACCATGCTGTCCACGGTGGACTGAAAGGTTAAAAAAAAAACATTTTCAGCTAAATTTTTATTAAAACTAACTCCAATAGTTTCAAACTTCTTAATAATGATTTCCTGTCTAAATCTACTCAGTTATTACTCAGTTATATGATTCTTAATGGATTCATAGTTTGTTTACTGAAGACAAGAGATTGAATGATGAGAGAAGAATGATTGAAGTCAGTGTTAATTTGATTTTTCTTTTTTCAAGATGGAGAACTCCACACTCCCCAAACCCGTCAATTATTTATCAGTTCCTCATTTTAAAATACAACCAGGCACTTGTGAAAATAAGCATTTTCTTTGGGGGACTGACCAAAGAAAAATAATCCGAAAAGCCCAGTTATCTCTGAACATTATTACAAAGAATAAATACATAAATACACAATCTATCATATTGAAAAAAAAAAGAAAAGAAAAAGAAATTGTGCATTTATCAGATGTGTTTAGAGAGTAGAGTATAAGATGTAGTCCAACCCTCAACCCAGCGGGAATACTTACCGCTCCAAGCTGAGCTGTAAAAGCAGTACTGCCTAACCTTTACACCAACTGAAGCAGACCTGTGTGTGTTGGGTCCGCCTTAAAATTTCAATATTCTGAAGCACCAGAATTTTAATTCACCACATTTGAATACAATAATATTCACTCTTCTCAGAGGAGAGGGAAAGCATGACTTGGTGACTTGTTAAAAATTTTAAAATATTATTATTTTCTTATTACAATAGGCCATGGCTAGTGACATTTGAAAAGTTGAAAAGAGCACATACGCAGAGACAGGACTGACAAAAGCCAGAAGCAAATTAACAGTGATACAGATCTAATGGAACATTACCATCTCATCAACACGCATGGACAGCTATGCATATCAATGATATTAGAGACACATTCAGCCTTAGTTTTTAATATCTTATCCATAGAAATATCTTGGTGTTATTTCTTCTCTCACATATCCATACTGCTTTGTTCTTTTTATTCAACAGTGTCCACTATTGTTGTTATTCCAGAAATGACACTCCACCACCTGCACTGTAGAAGAGGTCTATGTAAAAGAACAGCTACAAAACATTTTCAGCTCTTACTAAACAAATACTCATCTGACCTAGTCGTTTCATTTCTTTGATATAACACCAGCTATGCAAAATGGGGAGGGAAACAGGAGCTTTCTGTTGATCCTTGTCTTTCTTCACAGATTTAGTAACAGTCCTTCAGACATGCGTGCATGACTGGATAGTACACTGAGTGAGTTTTATCACAAAAATCCCCATAGAGTAACTCTTTTCTCACAAAATCATAGCACATCTCCACGTCAGCTGAAATTAGAAAAAAATCTAGCTATGAAGGATAGAAGCAGATGAAAAAAATAACACTTCTTTACGTGTTTAAACTAGATAAATAGCAGTTTATTTCAAAATGGTGCTTTATTTGTGTTCGTTTAGTAACACTGCACTGCAATAACACTATATTAGAAGTTAAATTTTCTAAAGATGTTTTTCCATTAGAATATGTCATTTTTCATTTTAAAAAAATCACATCAAACTAACAAAAACAAGTTTCAGCTACAGGACCATTGCTTTTAAACAGCATTCTCACTTTAATTTGGTTTGGATGGTGAACATAAACTGTATGAGAAGGCCTGGAAAAACGCCCTGTGACGTCAACAATAGGTTTTCTGAAGAGTGTTTTTGAAGCCTTTTTTTCAGTTTACTGGCTGGTACTATGTTGCAAATGAGTGGAAAAAAAAACAGGCCTGGAAGCCAGCACCTTAGTTCAGCTACTGCAAGTTAAGTATTTTAGCTTGGCTTAGTTTAGCTTAATCTAACCAGTGATGCTGACTGACATTAGATCATTGATCAGTTTGATCAAATCTGTCAAACCATCCCCAGAAATGATGGATACCAGTCCTTCTGCATCTTAGTTACTGATAATGAATAATGATACTGTGTGTTTCATCTGAGATTATATCCTTCTGTTCGTAAGAGCCGGCAAGGACTAGATTCATTTCCATTATGTCCTCATACTCAAAACCTTGAAAACAAAATTGGGTTTGGATTCTTTTTCATGTGAGGATGTTTCTCACGCTGACCCAGTCAGATTACCGTTGTAAAACGTTATGGAAAAGCACCAGGGGAGTCATTCAGGCATGACGCCGGCACGCTCAATTGCTGTCCGATTAATGGAAAGCAGTGCATGTCTGAAAGGGACTAAAGACTTTCTTTACTGTGACTCAGCTATAACTCAAAAATAATCACATCTCCATTTTGTAGTCCGCACCACCACAACCACTCACACGCACACACACTATCTCTTTTATTTTATGTGTGTGTTGAAGAGTGGGGCAGTGATTCACGGCCAAAGGCATCACCATTATTTGAGCCGATTTATTCAGGGATGGAATGAAGTGCGTGTGTGTGTGCTTGTGTGTGTGTGTATGTGTGAAAAGGAGGCTGACATGGTGAGCGTGTCATTCAGCAGTGGGGCGACCTCATTCTGTCATCGTGCCAGAGCGCCTGCCTCACAAGCAACACCGTCACTGTGACTCACTCATGCATAAACAAACAGAGGCAACACAAAAAACTGTACACAGCTCGTACATCACTTTTGTGAGGTGAAACTACAGTTTCTTCAGAAAACACCATAACATTTGTACTATATTTATAATCAATAATAAACACATATATAACATAATGAAAATATGATAAATACATATATTTGTTATATGTTCTAGAACAGCTTTGCTCATTGTGCTTGCTGCCCCTTGCTGCAGGAGCTCCAGTTGTTTTGTTAGTTTTTCTTTTCTGTTTTCTTTTTTTGCCAAATAGTCTTCTTTGTTGGAAAAAAAAGGCTTTTGACTTATTTTTTCATTTTGTTTTGGATGCTGGGCTACTTGAGGGATTTCCTTTGTTTGACATTTTACCACCTGTTATGATGAGTAACCATAGCAACAAGAGAGTTGTTGACAAGTGGGAGCAGCTGATTGAGATTTCAAGAGCACAAATACCTTTATTGGATGTGGAGCAACAACAAAAACAAGAGAGAGATTCAGTTCAATTCACTTTTAATTATATAGTGTCAGTTTACAACAAAGTTGTCTGACCGCTGACCACTCGGCTAGCAGTGGCAAGAAAAAAACTCCCTCTTGAGAAACCTTGAGAAGGACCCAGCTCAGTTATAGGAGGGACACTCCTGCCGATAACCAGTTGGATAAAGGAAGAAACATTGGAGGGAGACAGGACATATGACAGGATGAAGGACAGGGAGAGAAGACATACAAATATACATGAGGTACAAAAATATACAAATATGTGGTGGTCAGAGGGTCAGACTGCATGTTAGCCACAGCAACTGGCAGGTTCTAGTAAATGCCAGGATGCTCAGAAGATGGAAGGTTTGGGAGGCAAGGGGAGCACAATATCACTATGGCACCACCTGAAAAAGGAGAAGACAGAAAAGAGCAAGATTATGGAAGATGTACAACGCTGATTCTATTAAATGATTCAGGACAATCTGAGACTGAGATAAAACAAACGGAGTGAAGATCCTCAGTGTATGATATGACCCCTCCCCAGCAGCCTAGGACTATAGCAGCATAACTAGGAAGTAGTTTAAGAGACTACAGAATTAAAGGCTTTATCAAAAGAGAGAGGAGGAAGTTTAAACCAGCTTTCCCTGTGTCATAGTGGGGAATGTGAGATCTTTTGCAAAAAAAGATGGATGAGCTTTAACTGCTGACGAGGATATATCTGATGTATTGGCAGTGCAGTATGCTGCAGGCGCGTATTCTTTTTGGATGCTATGGGCAGACGGAGATTTGAAATTTCATTTGGAAAAGCAAAGGTGGTGAAATTGCAGTTGTGGACACTTTCTGGTGTAATTCAGAATGTGATTTTCTGAAATATGATTTCTGCAGCCCGGATATTGAACTGTTAGATAAATTCTTCCCCACATTAGCTTCGGAGAGAATTCACAGGTGTTATGATATTGGCAGTTTAGATTCTGCTTCAGTAGGCTGTCAACTACTCCTCTGGAGAAAATAAAATGTTGGATTTGTTTTATTCAAACTTCATAAATGCATATTGCTCCTCTGCATGACCTGCTCTCAGCAAGGTGGATCATAGTCTGGTCTTTCTCTCCTCCTCCAATAATCCGATTGTCCAGAGGAAATCTGTGACCAAAAGGACTGTGAGGAGGTGCCCACAGGAAGCTGTTTTGATGCTACAAACTGGGATGCACTTTGTGAGCCACATGAAGATGACATCAATCAATTTTACATCAGATGGCTAGCCAAGAGATGTAGTCACCACCTCAACTGGACCCAGACTTAATGCCCTAACATTACACATCATGAAAGCCCTGGAGACTTCTTTTGGCCCATCCGGATAAGCAAACAAGGACCTTCCGGGACCAACTGCAGTTTGCTTATTGTTGAGCGGTTGGAGTTGAAGACTTAAACTGGGCTCTGATTCCAAATGAATTACAAGACAAGTAGGAGCAATTTACCATTCACTCTTCTGCTTGGCAAACTCTCTCTATGGTGGCTGTCGGTATTTTTACCTGAATTACTAACTACCTGACCAATAAACCACTGAACTGGTTAGTTTGACTGGATGGTTAGTAGCACCACCATCATTCTGAGCTCTTTTTGAGAGTTTTCTGTTTTTACTTTTGACATGTTTGTCCGGTGGGCGTAGGTGGATGCGTAATTTGTGATCTGATGCAGCGCTTTTGTCTTTTCTTGCTTTTTAAAATTGTATTTTAAACAGACTAGCGCAGATGTAGCCTCAGTTAACGTTATTGACTTTGCAGTATGTAATCGATGAAATGTACTCCCCATCTCCCTAATCTTCAGACTGTGAAAGCTGACTGACAGACAGCCTCTGTCTTCACACCTCTGAAACTCAAGATATAAGCTAGGGGGTGTCCCACAGAAGCCTGTAAGACAGAGACCCACCCACTTCTGTCTTCGACCCATAAAATATATATGAACACAGTGATACACGTAACTGAAACGATGAGCAAATAAGATATAAAAGAAAATGTTTGTAGAAGTAAAAATGTCCCCCCGGGTGGCTGCCAATGTCACACATAGCTTAGTTACATTTGCCCCAATTCCAAATGAATTACACTAAACAAGTAGGAGTAAATTAGCTGTTCAGTCCTCTCCTTGGCGAGCTCGTTTATGCGTCCATTCTCCACGGTGGATATCGATATTCCCATCACTGTAGCCACTGAAACTGAAGACTGATTGTTCGCTGCAAACAAACTTCTCACACTCATCAAAGTCTGTCTTCCCCTGAAAATCAGAACAACGCTGCTGACTCTGTCCTGGTCCTGCAGGTGGATGCAGCTTCAGCAACGCTAACCAACAGCCAAAGGAGCGAGGGTCAGACAAAGCACGTGAAGAACTAGTTTACTCCGGTCCTTTGATTCATTTGAGCATCACAATCTTTTTTTTTTCTTTTCTATTCTATGCTCCCTTCCATCCACAGCAACATTAAAAAAGCACAAAAGGATCAGAACCAGCTTTAAATATTAAGCTGAAACACGATCCAAACCAAGTGTTTTGTAACAGTTTACACTGACTCATTTGGATCCTCCTCCAACATTAACAAAGATCAGCCCACTTTCTGCTGGATTCTGGAGGTCTGAACCTCTGACTGAGGCTCAGTTAACTTGTAGGATACGAAGGAGGAAAATCAATTTCACTATGTTCATATCAACATTTTTCTTCACTCCAGACTAGAAATCTTTACTCAGCAGCAGATGCTCAAACAAAGAGCTATTGGCATCACAATGAAGACCTTGAAGCTCCAGCCCATAAATGCCAACATTTTCACGTCAAACAATATGCCGACTAAGAGAGCAAAATTTAAGAAATAAATAAATAAATAAAAGATCTAATTAAGATTGATTATGGTTGAGACAAAACACTGCTCCTGTTTCTGTCAGGGATTCTCACTCATCTTCTGGACCTCAGCTCCACTTCCACAGCAAAAGCATCACTGTCCCCACAGAAGATGCACCAGTTGCTAGTAAAATTTGGAGCTCTTGGGCTGGTTTTCTCTGTCTTCCGGTGTGTGTTTGATCCTTTGGACACCTGGTTGGCACCTTTCGACGGCTCTTACGCTTGTCTGCACTGACAGGACACCCCCCCCCCCCCCCCCCAACCTCTGCCTTCTGTCTTCAGCTCCAGGAACAACTGACGCACGGTCTTGCTGGCTCCAGCCAAGTTTGCATTATTGAATGCTGGATCAGAAAACAAATTTAATCAGTCAATTAATGCAGTTTATGGGAGCCTGTACATGCAGACAGAATACTGGAAAAGCCAGTAAGATTCAGTGACATTTTGCAAACAATCAGTTTCAAAGTATAACCACCTTCTTCTTTCAGACCTGCCTGATCACTGAAGAAGAGCCAACATCCAGTGATTTTGCTATGGTGGCCCACAATTTCATTTCTTCAGTGAAATTTGAAAAAAAAATGTTAGCATGATTTATATAAGAAAAAGGAAATTGTGAGCTTTCACTTTCACCTGATATATGCTGTTTTTTTTTGTTTCATTTTTTTTTAAACTTTCTTTTCCTCAAAATGTTTTGTAAGCATTTTAATGGCAACTGTGCCAGGTTGAAAGAAAGTGCAAATTTCTTCTAACTTTGATGTCAACTAAGGTCCTGCTACTGTGATTAAAATAAGTGGCACTTTCAGACAGCGATGTGGACTAAAAATGCCCCTCTTAAAGTCTCAATTTTCTCCATGCTCTTAAATCTAACTAGTACTTCTACAAAAAAACAAAAAAAAAAACAAAAAAAAAACAGAAAAAAAACGACACACTTGTGAAATATGCTGTTTAGAGAAATAACCTCAAAAACCTCACTCGATACACTTGATATGATAGTCATTTCTACATCTCCCTGTATATTCAGGTACTTCTGTGGCATTACCAGTAACTACTTAAATGACAAGCACCTACTTCAGTAGCAAAAAAGAAAAAAAAAATCAAGTCCATCAGCATATAAATGGAAAAACAGCTTCTGTACATGATTCTGTGAAAATAAACTGAGTGAAAGAGTAACTGAAGTGCTGCGAGCTAGATTTGTCTAAAAATACTTCAATGACACCTCTTTAGGGAACTTTTTAGTTTATTTACTTTCAGGCAGGAAAAGTAGAGGTAGAGGACCTTGTACTGTATATATAGGTGAAACCAGAAGTTTACAGCGGTGTGTAAAAATGAGGCCTAACCTTATTTATCTTAATTTCTGACATGCAAATGTCAGACAAATTGATCTTTCAAATGGACAATGCCCGTAAACTGATGGATACATCCTGATAAGCATTCTGCTGAAACTTTTCTATTTGTGTAACAATGATTGGCATAGTATATTATTTCCTCTAAGCTATTGATTTTTTTTTTTCCTGCAGTTTGTTTAACATGGCTAAAATGTCATGAATCCATTGGGATGTTCAGCTTGTAGCCTGGCAACAGATGAGTTGATGACGTAACATACAGCATAGGCAGGTAACACAGTCTTTTCACCTTGACAGTGTGATGAATCGTGCAGATATGTATCACCCTTCAGAGCACAGAAAGTGATGGTAATGGAACTCCAGTTCAGTCCATCATTGCTGTGAATGATCTTCTAGGAGGCTAAAATGGAGACCATTTTAACATGAAGCCGAGCCCTTTAATGGCTGTGACACACGGAAGAGCCTGAAGCACTCAGAGTAACACTCAGAGGTGTCTTCAGTCTACCACCTCTTCACAGCACAGCACAGTTGGGAGATGCTGCTCAAGATGGAGCTCACTTTAGTTCTCATCTTCCCTTTCTGCTCCTGCCTCTGGGGCGTCCAGTTCTGACAAGACAGTCATGCTTCCCTCACATCAGGTTTAATAATCTTTTCTACAGTTCTTGCCTAGATATTTCTAAGCAGCTCAAGGCTGCATGCAGCCCACTGACTACTGAGCAGACTATTAGTCAAAGATCTGGTATTCAGGTACTAAAGCAAACTTGATCTCCTTTTTTCAAATGATGCCAGTGTGAGGTTAGTTTTTCACTGTCTTACTGTTATAAAACATAATTTTATAAGGAAAATTTAGTGTAGGATTCTTCTTCCCACTCTGCATTTACAAATAAGACAATATCTGCAAAGTAATTGTAATCCAAAAGGTAGACTGACAACTACCTTCAATCTTTTCCACTTAAAAGTAATAGATTACAAGAAAGTTCTAACTGTAGATGAACTTATTATTTGTAAATGACCTTAAGGCCTTCATAGATTGATGGACAGCAGCAATTCCTCCTGTTAAGACCACAGCTGATGTCTTGATGTTGTTGCATAGATGAGTTAAAAAAAAAAAAAAGGTATATACATATTCAAATTCAAAATACTTTTATTAATCCTCAAAGGCAAATTCAATAACAGTTTATGTCCACACATTCATTGAAACTTTCATTGGTAGCCTTATCATATATGTATATATAGGTAGGTGGGGTGTCCATCTTTGTGACTCTGAGTAAATTATAATGACAGAAAACATATTTGTGGATATTTTGTCTCCAGACTCCTTCATAGACTGAATTTCAAACAAATCAGGACAAGATAATAATTGTATTATTATTTATTTAGATGATCAAATTTGTTATTTGCATTTACAAATGGAAACTGTGGCTGTCCAAACTGGAGACCATTTTGTGATGGGGTCGCACCAATGCCAGTGAATCATCATTGAACTGATCCTCTTGATGTCAGTTATGTATGTATGGTCTTTTAGAAAGCGTGTTATGTGAACCTGAACTCAGGGAAACTGCATTTTACCATTTTACAGTTAAGCCTTTTTCAGAAACACAGGTAACTCATGCTCAAGAGTCCGTTTCCTTGGGAACTAACTCTGTTAACTAAACCTGTTAAGGGCTGGGATTTGGACCCAAGTGCAGTACAACACCCAGAAGTGATTTGAATGAGCTTTATTGATAAAGTTC
>JBAMYA010047485.1:0-10385 GCA_037176975.1 Arrhamphus sclerolepis
CGTTGCCATGTGCTCGGGGGTCAAGCTCTGGGTTTCTCAAGTGCCTAGAGATGACTTGTCGTAAATAGGCGCTATATGAATAAATTGAATTGAATTGAATATTAAAAAGGTAATCTTGGGTAATCAAGTAAGTCACATAAGGACATCTCTGTGTGCATCAGTTTATACATGACATTTAAATGCATCTTTATAATTCATCTTGGGTGACCACACGTCAAATCTCACTCACTCTCTTTGCATGCAAATCAACACATAACCTTCATTGTTTTTGTTTGCAAAGATCGAATGTCAGCCTCTAGCACTGCTCCAGCTTTTCTAACCCTCATCCACCTACATCCACATAGCTGAGTACCTGTGCCAAGCCTCAATTATTACCTGGAACTGCCTCTATATTTTAATATATTCTGCAATCTGACTAGTGATCAAAAATATAATCCCTCTCATCATGCTGCTGTTGCTCTCCTCTGTACGCTCACACTGGCCAACAAGAAGTCCAGCTGTGTGCTCTCTAATAGCTTACTGGCACTGGAGAAAGAGAAGCATCGATATCAACACTGGTTTCTAGCACGGTGTACTCCAGCATGTTGTGCTCTGTTATGCTCACGAGTACGGCTATGTGATTATACCTCTACAACTCGTATAGAGGTGCCACAACTTCAGCCCCTCATTCTCTCACTGTTACGTGCAAACAGAATGGCCAAGTGTAAGTGCAACACTTCCACCATAAAACAGCCTGTGAAAAAAGGAGCCTCAAACCACAATGAAAACTGAATGCCTTCTGAATTGGTGCCAAAAATAGTTGTTCTTCACCAACAGCAGGTAAATCAGAGCTTCTAATGCCAAATATAAACAGTTAAAGTTTCATGTCTGCAATTCTACACTTGTCTTCATAGATGGATGTAGCACAATTATAAAGCCCCCTGGAAACACTTTCATATCTGATTATATAATAATTCATCTGTAAAAAAAAAAAAAAAAAAGAGAGAAAAAATTTGATATTTAACAATTTGCTATAGAAGCCAATGAATGCTTCATTTTAATTTAGGAATAAAACCGGGAAGGAATTATTACCAATTTTTCTAAATTGGGTAGATTTTGTATTGAAAATGGATATCTACAAAGGCTGAGAAGAGCATCGTGAAACGAGATTCTCCAGTTTGTAAGAAAACTGAGAACTTTCAGTTATTTTCCACACCTTTAAATCAAATGTAATGCTGCTAATCTTATTGGAATTTCCAACAATACACTGTATTTTTTTTTTTTAGAAGAAATGCTTACCGTAAGTGAAGTAGGCCACTTCGTCAGGCAGTGAGGCGTTACTGAGGTCTTCATCTGATACGTGCATGTCTACATACAACTGGGCCTTAGATGCCTTCAGGAAAGCCATAAAGCGTGCTGTGAAGGATGCAACAAAGATGGACAACATCCCGAAGTCTAGAACGTTCCAAAGGTGCATGACATACTCCCTGGGCCCATCACTCCAGATCTCCTTGCACTCGGACCAAATCATACCTAAAGAAAGATTACACATACACACCAATTAACACAAGTTTGGATGGAAAAGGAGACAAAGAAACAAAAGAGACTAAAAAAAGAGGTCAAACAAATTTTATTCATGCACATATATGCGTGTAAATAACGGCGATAAACAATCAAGTATAAATACTGGATCACTCAGAGATATGCTACTCAAAGCTCAGGTGCAGACAAACACCCACACGCTGAAACGCACCGTTGAAAATCTAATTCCCGTGTGGAACCACTCTGTCTTTACCCATTCCGAGACAAAACATGGGAAAAATTGATTAGTGAAAAGGTGTCCTGATCAGTATAATCTCTGTGACAATAACTGCAAATTACAATGATGCAGTCTAACTAAGCCACCAGTCAGTACACACACACACACACACACTCTCTCTCTCTCTCTCTCTCTGTGTGATCCAGACTGGCATAAACAGCTGCTGCCAAAAATGTCTGCGTAGGGGGAAAAGAATGGCGCCATCACACATAAGCAAATAAAAGAAGAACCATATGTGCGCCAACATACACAAAACACACACATAATATTGTTAAGTGTGTGTGAATGGGAGGAAGAACATCAGCAGATGGGAAGCAGCTGACGACTGACAGATATTGCAATAGGCTCTATCTTTTGAGTTTGTCTTCGTTTGTCGCCCTCCTCTATCTTCCTGCTTCCTCATGCTTGTCTTCTTGGATCCAAACCCTCCACACTCGTGTACTCTTATCTGTCTCCCTCAACCACTCCCAACCTTTCTCCATTTCTTTTTTCCTCAATCTGTCTGTATAATATTTCCTCAGCAGCACATCTGAGGTCAACCTCTGCTTTTGCCGAAGCTTATCGTTAAAGCTCAACAAGACTGCTGCTTCAACAAGCTTGGTTTGTGCTGAATCCACGCTGGAGGTAACCTCTGTTTTGATCTTTGGAAAATGAAAGAGTTGTGTCCTACTACTATAACCTTAGCTTGGTTGGTATGGTGCTGTATAAAACTTTAATTATGCCTTATATCAGAGGCAGGCAAAATGTTTTCTGACCCTCTGCAGCGCCTGTACTCATATAGGAAGGATTTTATTACTATTTCATTTTAGAATTTTGGAGGCAACATCAGTGTGGCAAAATCCATTTCTTGCCATTTATATTTTACACCAAGGTAAAAGAGGTACTTGGTGTAAAATATAAATGACAATTTAAGTTCAGCGCCTCAATTCTTGAACCCTTAAGACTGAACCATTGCTGTTGGACTGGAAACATTTTGGGTTGTCACGGTCTGAAATAAGCAAGACCTTCCATAGCAGGATGGACTGACTGGCTAAATACACAAAGAATGAATAAATAAATGAAGACATTTGGATTGCAGCATATGTCGCTCCAAAACCTGCCTATGCAGTTCCATTTTTACAGATTTACAAAAGTGAATGTTGCCCATTTCATGGTCAATAATGCAGTCCAATACCTGTAGATGCAGTATTTAATTATGTACAGCGACAAGGATGTTAATAACCTCCTCCGTCATAAAACTTCACAATCTCTACTTTTGATATGTTTGTTTTGTACTGTTTTCCATTAAAGGAATAGAATTCATTGCTTTCTTTTTCTTTTTTGTTTGAAAAAATATATACATACATATTTGTCCTATGTGTGTTGATTATTACCATATTAATGCTGCATAATATTATCCTAGGGATTGTCTGCTTCTGCTGAAATAAAATGCTGAAAATGCTGGTCGCCTCAAGGACAATGCCTGCACCATTCCCAGGATCTGTGTAGCTAAACAACGGCTGTGTAGCTGTCTCTATCACATAACTGGTTGACAAAAGTAAATACACTCAAGGACAGAAAAGCTGCAGTCATTCTGAGGATCTGTGTAGTAAAACAACATCATATTAGGGACTGGCTTCCTCTTCCTTCTGTCTTAGGCATGGGACATGTGATGATCAGTAGTTGATGCTGAAAGATGATTGGATGTTTGTTGGATGATAATGAATTGTAACCTCATATAATCTTTTTGAGCTGAGCTGTACCTCAGCACAACTTTTGTATGTAACCATACTCTGTGCTCCTTGCAAGTAAATAAAAATAAAAAAAAGTCTGTTTGTGTGCTACGAAACTTGGGTATAAACTAACAGCAACCTTTACAGTCCTATGGCAGATCAGTTTCCTGACATTTTTGCAGTGTGTCCAAACGTTAGCGGAAAGAGAGCTGTGGCTTTAAAAGCTTTGACTCTCTTACAAGGAACAATCAAGATAAAATCTTATCGTGAAAGAAAATCTGCCTGAGCAATAATTATCTACTATATTCTAATCTCGTCCTGAGTGTGCATTTTAACTTCAAAGTGCTGAGTCAGAGTGAGCGAGTGAGTGAGGGTGGGTTTGATTTGTGTGGAAAAGCAACTCACCCAGCACCCACTTCATGATCAGCATCTCTGTCCAGGAGAACTGGGTGGTTTTGACCCTGAACACCTGGCGTGGATAGTCTGTGATAGTTTCATTCGGCAGATTCTTGACACCTTCAAAACGGTCCGAAGCGTTGACAACCAGTAAGCCGAGGAAGATGGTGAAGGAGACGGCATGAGCCACAAACTTCATGAAGGGGCTGCGCAGGATCTGACCAAGCTGTGGGTAAAGGTGAACACAATAATAATGTATACTTTTGTAATCTTGGCTATCTGTAGTTTTAATGAGTCAGTTTTAAAATGAATTGTTTTGCTCAGGTTTGATTTTGAAGATCAACAGTCGAAATAGCGGTAAAAGAAAAAGAAAAAAGGAACATCTGTTTCCCTTTGTTCAGATAAGTCATGCTTTCTGCAGAGATCCCGAGACTTTTGTCCTCAGAGATAAAAAGCTGAAAAGCTCCACTACTCAGCCATCTTAGCAGACAGACAGCAGCTGTTATCCATTTAACCACTTTCACAGCGACATAATGCTCAATAATGCGATGCCAAACAATCAACAGTTTGTGGAAACGCGCCATATGGGGAGAGTGTAATGCAAGAAAGTACTGCACAAATATTGAACATGCCACCACACAAAGTGCACAAAAGTGTGCCAAGGCACAAAAATAGACACACACACTCTTCCAGTCCCATATAGACATTTGAGATCCCAATATTTGCCAATTTCTGAACCTGCTGTGTTCAATATTAACTACCCACAGGACACTTCTCTCTCTGCATGCACAGTAACACATCAGATCCCGCAGTTCTTACCACACACCACACACACTGCTAAACCATACGGGAAGAGGTGGTTTGGTAATTCTTAACCCTGAAAAACGTCCTCTAAAGCTCCAGACTTTTTCAGTTCACTCAGCAGCTCTATTGTGCTGATAAGGCGGCAGAATGTCTTCTTGTATGCCAAACACTCCACTCCGTAAATGAGATGGTCAGCCTTGATCTGGCCTTCTCATGTGTGGTGACTGTAAACTGAATGGATTCTCTCTCTCTCTTTTTTATCTCTGGAGAATGACAAAAGCTGATCTTCTCTCCTGTGACATTTGCAGGGCAGCACATGAAGGCTGAGTAGAAGAATTCTGGTGTGTAATGGAAATCTCATGAAGCCAGAACGGAACTGCTGCGTCCTCATTTTGTGACAGATATTTACTCCAGGTGATTATTATTTTGGTATGAGCCTAGGATTTAAATCCTGGGATTTAAAAAAGGGAAATACGCCATAAATAAAGAGAATAAAAAAAACAAAACATGTTTAAGGACAAAGTCTCTCTCTTTTTGGGGGATTTTTTTTTACTTTTCCTGATGAGCATCAACATGAAAAGCAGAAAAACTCAGTGGAGGGGACTGCTTATCTGAAAAGAAAAGACAACTCTGCTTCTTCTTGATGTTATAAGACATGAAAATAACATTTTTCTTTATCACAATTAATCTGCTATAACACGTTTTCCTTGCTGTTGTCTTTATTCTAAACCCTGTAACCCATAAATGGATTACCCAGGCTTTCCCAGCAGAACATTGCACTGTAACATCATGGGTACTGTTAACTCACATCACCTGTCAGTGGTCATAATGTTATGCTTGATTGGTATATAACAGAATTATATAGTTTTCCTGTGTGTTTTTTCTTTTTAATTAATTAAATTAATCAGTCATTTTTTATCTCTTTCCTTTTTTGTCCCTCTCAACATGTGACATAGATGGGTCACCACAAACCTACTTTTAAGACAACAAATATTTTATATACTTAAACCTATGCTACAAAGTTCATTGTTCACATTCACCAATGAACATGTGAATTATCTCCCATCAAACTCTTTATATTTTTAGTCCCAAACTTTCTTTTTATTTTGATAAGCAATAGTTTGCAGCTGGTGCAATGGTTGTTGGGAAACTACAATTTTGTCAGTCATATTCAGTTATGTATATCGGCAATAAATGCAACGCGGCTCCATCCAGCGCATTGATTGAGGAACGTTTTAGTTTAATGACCTTGATTTAAAAATCACACTGAGACAATATTGTGCCTTTTTTTAAGATTTATAACAACCCAAACGGGGGTGCTAGAATGAGCATGCAAAACATATTGGAGAAAATTAATGGAACCACAGACTGAACAGAAAAAAAAAAATTAAAGGAGAGATAATTTGCTAATACAGAAGCAACTTGCAGCTCTTAATGGTGATTGCTGGTACGATGACGTTCCATAAACAGAAGCCCTCTTTCATGCATTCATCTACGTTATCAACAGTTACATGGCAGAATAACTGTTCTTATTTTGTCTAATTTCCTTATACACACTTTCAATTTGCATTAAGAAATCTCAGCAACTCTGTCTTTTTATCCAACTAAATCCTTTCCTATCACCCCCCAACTCCATTTTTTTATATTGTTAGTTATTTTAAATTCTAAATTTAATCTGAACTTTGCTGAATAACTCTTTAAAAGATTTTTTTTTCTTTGTTTGAAGGAGACAGAGATTTCTAGGTCAATTATATAAATGTTTTCTTTCATTTAATACTTTGGATTGAGGAACAAAAGTCAAATCTTCTTTATATCGCCAGGCAGATACGAGACAGTTTGTCGTTTTGGTAATGGTGTGTAATGGTGCCATAAAAAGGAGGAATATTAGCTGTAAGAAATGAGCAATTGATGGGATGAGTAGAACAAAATTGCATGATTAGTTCCAGGTGCAGTTGTGCAACACACACAACACACAACCAGACCACATCAAAGCTTTGTTCCTGAAACCTGTCTTTCTCTGTGCTGATGTATTCTTCTGACATGATGCACTATTATCCATTTCATTATCAAATTCAATAATGTAACTGAGTAACTGTCATTTTGTTACAAAGCAAAAATAAGAATCAAATCGGTGTCTAGTTTAGCTTTTTCAGCTTGTCAAATATAACTAAATCGATTATAGAAAGTAATTATGTAAAGAAGAAAAACTGATGCTCAATAGTTAGATCTGCAGTTGTATGTCACCATATTATTTCGACACATTGATACATTTTACCGCTTGCTCTGCTGCTTCTCCAAATCACAGACTGTCACGTGCAGCCTCATCGGTTGGTTGATTCATAATCCGATGCAATCATGCACAGACACACAAGCATACGCTCACACACGTGCATGCGCAGGTGTTTCTATGACGCAGTGAGATCAGACACAGCCAGGGCCTCATGAGTGAATCCACATCTCAGTGGTGGAGAAGCTCTCAGTGTGGCTGCGCTCCATCCCCTCATACACACTTGACATCAGTTGCTCTCTCTTTCCTGCAAAATGACTAATTCATCAGTAACACCAGACATGAACCAATGGTCCTTAACACTCTCTCTCACACACACACACACCAGGCTCATACAGGTACACACCACTTGGTGATGAGGTGGGTGAGGATTATCCAGGTTGATGAACAGATTTGCATAACCGCTCGCTGATTTCCTGTTTCCCTATGTGGCCTCTGTCATATTGTGTCACTTTACAAATTATAATTTCCTTGATGGAGTATTAAGAACACTCAACAGTGCATCTGGTCCTAGCTTCAGAATTTGTTGATACAGTGCTCTTTATGTCCAACAATTGTAATTTATTTATTTATTTTTTAAAAAGTCAAACAAGTTATTGTTTCCATCCATCCTACAGTTAGTTTCAGAGTCAGTGGATGGATTGCTATGGCTATTTGCTCATCATCTCCAGAGAAACAATCCTGACTTAAACACATTTGTATGTAAGCAATTTATTTATTGTTTATTGTGTAAGCTGCGCTCAAAGTGAAATTGTTGATCATAGTGTTGCAGCCGATTATTTGTTAAAATATAACCTCCTTTTTTTTCTCTTACCATATTTTATGAATCACTTTGTGATTATCATACTTTAAAGGTGCAAGAAAATAAACTTTACTCACTTTTTTAGCCCATATGGTTTTATTTTCTTCCTTCTCTCTGCTTTGAAACATCTGGATTTCAATGAGATTAATGGTCTGCCTTGCTTGTCTGTCTTCTGAGCCTATCTTTAACTTAACAGAAGAAGTGTTTGGAGGAGGTATGATAAATGGCTTCTCATAGAATATTCTTTTAAATCCGCAGTGTGGGTAGTTCCCCTGAAGATACAGTACATGCAGCTATCTTGTTAGCAGGTGTTAGTGCTGATAAGAGCAGTAACAGCTGTGGGGAGGGATAAAACTACAAGTTATATTCTATGCTCTTAAAGCATTTGACACCTTTTTGCTGCTACTGATTTATGGGTTTAAAGACTGAAAATTTGGAACCCCAGCCAGTATTGAGGCAGACACCTCCTGACAGATACCTACCTCAGATACCTCCTGAAATCCACGTATTTTGAAAGAGAGTCTTCCTGTTACCACCTTAGGTCAAAGGAGCTGACAAATTGCACTCAATACATTTACTAGCACTCATCTGACTAAAACCATAGTTTTAAAATAAGTTCAACCAAACTTCTCATAATCATAATAAGACAGTATGGTTAGAATTCAAGCTAATCTTCCATGTATTGTTTGAACTGGACTGAAACTGGCACAGACGTTACGTCGGCATCCGTCAGTTTCCGTCTCTCGCTTTGACCTGGAAGTAACAGAAGAAGCTGATACCTGAAGTAGAAAAAATAATAAAGCATGTTGGATTTACAAAATGTGCAGAGTTGTAAGTCTGTCCAGTTTGTTGCTCCCCAAAGTTTTATCTGTTTTTTTTTTGGTGTGTGATGTAATAGCTCAACCGGAATAGCCCAATAATAACAAGCGGAAAACTTGCTGGTCAGACATACTTTGTTTGGTAAATAGATAACCCTGGTGTGCAATATCGTGGAACTAAATAAATGAATAAATAAATGATTAAATTATCTCATCACCGGTATTTTCAGTGCCTGAATGTCTTCATGTTGTGAGAAGGAATTGCAAAATAATGTTAAAGGTGTTAAAAGTTTTACTGTCCTCACTTGTTTTGGAACATGTGGCAGGCCTAACATACAAAAAATTGATATAACAAGGAAATGATGACGATGAGAACAGATTAAAGTACAGTATATTGAGTTAGTACTGTTGCAAAAAGAAGAAGGAAATTTAATAATCACAGCATTATTTTTCAGTGCATTTTCTATATTGCCTTTTCATTCCTGATTTGGGGCTGCAGGAAAAACAAATGATTTTTCATTCATCAAGCAACAGAATGTACTGAGCTTGCAGTGAAAGCTTCATTCTGCACCCAGAGACCTACAGGCACATTTATTAGTAATGAACAATGGGTACGTGAGAAATGAAGGAAACAGCAAGATCATTTCTCACAGAGGTTATAGTGCATATAGAAACAAGATTAAAAAGTATATGCTTGTGGTTTGACTCGTGCATGGGCATACAGTTGTGTATTCATACCTTGCTACATGGCATTATCCAGTAGGCAATAGCCAGGAAAGGCAGGCCAACGGTTACCCCGAGCACCGTCCAACATTTCACACCGATGGACTGTTGTCTCAGGCCGGGCAGGTTCTCATACCAGATAGTCAGCAGCTGCTGCTGACAGTTGGGATGAGCAACAAACTAGAGACAAAGAAAAGAAAGTCATTTATTGGATGACGGAAAAGGGCATATAGTGTCCAAGGGAAGCAGTCAACAAAAAGCTATTAATAAGGCCATTAATTTGAACTTTTTTTCTGTTACAGGTCACATAAAAAGCTCCTTTGATGTGCATGTGTAATTAATTGTGGGTCATTATTCACACTGCATATAAAATGATTAGTATTTTCTATGTAGTATTCACTTTTATTGCAAACTAATTGTAAGTTTTATGTGTGTTATATTTATGTTTGGTATTCCTCAAGTTTTAGTACTGTCTAATGACAGTTTCTCTTCTGTAGGCAACATTACATTGATAGATGGTGAACACACACAGCAGGAGCTCTTGCGAGTGACACGTATGATCTTGCATCCAAATAGCTAACATTTTGGATGAAATATATAATTATGGAATCATATTTAATCATAGACGACCAATAATGATTTCTTGGTAAATAGAATGAGGGAGTGTATCAAATTAAAAAAAAGTACTTTCAAGTGAGATATTTCAGACTGCAAAAAGTGTCTAAGCTGATTTATTTTATTTTTTTTAAGGCAGGTTTATCTCCAACTATATCTAAAAAGCAGTTGTCTATGAACAACACAGTCACACGTTGTAAAAAGTTTCAAGGCAAAAGTGCGATGGTGCTTAAAAGAGGAAAAAAGGTAGAAAGTTCGGGGCATATTCCCACAGTGAAAGTGGACGAAGGGTCATCTATGATGTAATTAAAGTTTTCCAGATGATTCTATCATGCACTGTTGTTTCTTTCAACGATAAGATAAGATAAGATAAGATAAGATAAGATAAGATAAGATAAGATAAGATAAGATAAGATAAGATAAGATAAGA
>JBAMYA010047486.1:0-34896 GCA_037176975.1 Arrhamphus sclerolepis
GGCCCCTGTGGAGGCTCGAACCAGGAACCTTCTTGCTGTGAGGCAACAGTGCTGACCACTAAGCCACCGTGCTGCCCACAGACAAAATAACTGCTGAATAAAAAGCAAGTGTTCAAGACACCTATGGATGTACTAGCTGGGAGCCAAAGCATTTGCCACTCTTGGAAACTGTGGAGACTCAGCTTGAAAAAAAAGAAAAAATGCAGATGTTGTTTAAAAAGAACTACAGTACAGATGTTGTGAAAGAACTAGTCAAGTGCACGTATTACACCCAGCGTAAAACCATCAACAAAGGGGCAAGCATCCAGAAACTATGCCAGGAGTGGCCCTTTCTCTTCAGTGAAGTTGGAATGCCAGCACACTTCACACCAAGAGCTGACTGGTGTGAATCTGATTGAGACCTTCCTCGACAATGTAGAGAAAAAGGGGGCACGTCTATTAAAGTTCCTGAGATATGTTGATGCACAAAAACGTAAACAAGTCCTGAATGCTCTTCTCAAGCTTCAGACTGAAAGGGGTCAGTCCAGTGGTTGCTCACAAGAAGTCATTGAGATGTTGCTTCTTTTACTGGCTCATTTTGATGAGAAGGAAGAGCTTCTGTTCCACTGTGTTGAGATGACAAGCCGTGCAGAGGATGTTCAGATGGAGAAAGTGCCACCAACACCCTTCATTATTGTTTGTGGTAAGTAAATAGAGCAAAATTCAATTGCGTTTTTTCTGGTGTAACTGCAGTGTTCTTGCTCTTGGCTTGGCAGTTTTATGTTGTATTGTTTCTCACACTTTGTATAGCATTTTATCTAGTCCATAGGACACCACTACATTTAGTCATTTATCCATTCATCCATTCACGCACATATTCATGAGCTGATGGTACTGAAACACTGGTTAACACAACCTGAGAAGCTCAGCCAGTAAGATGATTCATCCTATGATGTATGTAACTATTGAGGATGGATCCTGCCTAAATTGGTTATAAAAATAGAAATGAATAAACGGCAAAATAAATTATTGTGCCAAATATAGCATACACAAAAGAAACTTTACCAAATATTTCATTATATATTGACATAGATTATTTGTTTATCATTTTCAGTTTTAACTTGAAAATTATCACTGTTGTTTAATTTTCCTTTTTATTTGCAATCTTATGCTTCATTAATTACTTTCCTTTTTATGTCATATTTTATTTGGCACATTAATCAAGCCATTTTTTTATTTCTCTGTTTACTACTAATATTGGCAGGGTCCATCCTCCAATTTGTTTCAAGTATCTGTGTATGTATATATTACTGACATTGAAGCCCCTATTATTAAATGTTGGATCTTTTTTTCTTTTTTTTTCATTCTCAGGTTCCTCCTGCTTTGCAGCTGATACATTCATGTTGAGCATTGACAAGAAGATTGTCAACGACCGCATCACAACCTTCACCTCTGCCATCTGCCTGATGTTTGGCAGTTATTACTGCTTTAACATACACTACCCTGTGGAACTTAGATCAACACTGGAGTTCCTCCAACGGTAAAATTTCTGTTTTTATGGATTCTTTTTTGCCTTCATCAACTTGATATCCCATTTCAGGTGGTTAATTTTCTCAATCTCTCTCTTTTTTTTCCATGAAGGTGTTTCTTTTCCATAAATCCTGAGAGAGGGACCAAGGTTGAATCCAAGAAGAAAAAAGTGTTCTCAGTGAATCCCAGAGTCCTCACTCTCATCTCAGACATTGCTGATCATGAGTGGATCTAATCCTACCCCTCTTGTTTTGGACGATGTGATGGAGGTGTGTTACAGACTTTGCAGTGTTTGTGTTGAAACTATTGTTTTTCAGTGGAAGGTTTTAACAACTTGTTGTTGTTTTACTAAGCAAGGTTTGTTCAAGTGCCTGTTCAATTTTTTGCATTTTTGGTTACTTAGATTATAATTCTCCTACAGAATTAAACATTTGTACATTCTAATGATGTAAAAAGGTGGCTGTGTGTACATCACTAGCTATCATTTTGTAAATCAGTTTGTTCTCAAAATATTTTTTTTCTTTTTAAATTACATGATGCAGTTTGAGGATGTACAGTTTCAGCTTTACTGCACAGTTCTGTGTGTGAAATAAGTCAAAGTAAGGTTGTTCCAGGAATCTCTTGAATTCTGATTTTATTGAAATAGAAAAACAATATTTTCCTATAACTGCATTTGCGTATTTTAATAAGGAACATTTAACTTGTTTTAACATTTTTTTAGTTCAAACAGCACCAATAACACTTAAAGTTCTCAAAGCTATGATAAAAGTGTTTGTGAATTGTCTGCCATAAAATATGGCATAAAATATAATGTATGCTCAACTTGTAACACTGGCTTTGCACAATTTGAAGAGAACACATTGAGATACTCATTTGTGATTTGAGTGAAAATGTTAATATTTGATGTTCACAACTTCAAAGATGGTAAATAAAGTACTTTCTTGGAAATATAAGGTGGACATTTGTGTTCCATTTATAAATTTTAATAAATTAATGCTTTGTGTATTAAGTTTACAGAAGACAGATTAAAATAACTGAAAATGGTTTTGTATCCCACAAGAGCAATTGAACTACTAAGCAGGCTTGATATTTTACTTGGACTTGAAATGAGGTGGTAATTGATAATTCATTGTGAAATGACCAGCAAAAGGAGATCATATTTCATCAGGTAAACCTTTTGATAGATCATGATAGTTTCTCATGTCATCTTAAATTATTATTAATTATTAAAAAGGGGAAACTGCAATGCAATTTTTTCATAAATTCTGGGAATTTTTATAGAATAAAATTTAATTTTATTATTTTTGATGGTTGATTTTACAGGGAATAGATGTTTTTTGTGGCACAACCATAATTTTATAGGTTGTTTTCTTGTTCATGTTAGGGAAATATATTGTTTTTTCCTCAAGTTAAAACATTTTCTTTTACAGTAAAGCATTGACTCCAGCACCAGGTTTAACCGTAAAAACAACAATGACAATGCCTTCCAACCGTAAAAGAAAAAAATTTTTTACCTGTAATTTTACGGTGGAATTCTGGCAACCCCAGCTGCCAGCGTTTTACCGTAGAATCTACGGTGTTTTTTTTTAACAGTGTAAGATGGAAAAAGTGTGTGGGGGGGGTCCAAATTGAACATTTTGAAAAGGGGGGTGGGGGGTCACGTCACCCCAACTATGAATGGTTGCGACGCCTATGCACCAACTTGTTCATTCTATGCCAAGGAGACCTGAAGCCTATATCACAAAGCAGGATTGAGTTCTCCTGGATTACTCAGATCTATCCAGTTCAACTAACCCTAACAAACCCAGTACGGATAATTGGTATCACAACGCCGTCTATCAAGTTGGTAACTCAACCCTGGGTTATCTTATAAAGACCCGCGAACGCGCACGTATAAAGGGCAGGTTCCTAAGTAGCGCACTAATCACAATGATGAGCGTCATATAGGAAAGAGAGAGCACCTTACTTCACTTTAAAGTCACTTCACAGCAACTCATACCAGTAAAATACAAAGAAGAAAAAGACAACCTGCATGAGAAAACGAACACTGTTGCCATTGCCAGAAGGAGGCAAAAATGCCTGGCGACACATAACAGGCAGCATAAATGTATATGTTACACATACTGATCACAGTCGAGAATCGTACAAAGATCAATGTGCTGTGCTAATGAATAGAATGTATGACAATTAGTCAATAAGTCTTCCCCAGTCTAAGTCTGATCTTCCCCAGATGCAATCCCTCGGGGGTATCGTGGGAGCAGGTTAAAAGTAAACATAAAAACATTACTGCGTACGCTAAGTTGGTCCTGCGACTTTAACGTCAGGCTGGAATAAAGCTTTAAACCTTGGCCACTATTAAATCATATCCATAGCAAAGCATTTGACAAGAGCAGAGAGCGAGCGAGGAGCGTTCAAAAATATAGTCGGAGCGAGTTTTTATCCAAAGGCCGGAGCAATTGCTCTGTGCCGCTCCAGTTCGCTCCTATACCACACCACGCGTCTTGAGCATGCACAAATCCACGGACCCCACCACAGAGTAGAAGTGAAGCGGATTTTTTTCCGCACCAGTCATGCAACAAATCTGCTACACGCACGGAGGAATTGGAACCTTTTAAAAAAAAAAAATAATAAAAAAAAAAAAAAAATTGAGCAAGCATGGAGTGATTTCACCAGATCAGGCTGAAATTTTAGGTGAGTGGGGAACGAAATTGAGCGGACCGTTCCAATGTGACTTTAAGCGGTGGAGCGGATGAACGAGCACCTATGTGAATGGGAAGCAGAAATTCTGAGCGCTCAGCTCCGTTCACATGCTCTGATTAAGATCTAAAGTCTCACAAATGACATGTTGAAAACTGACTTATTGTATTCTTCCGTTATGAGCCGACATCTGGGCAACATTTTACCAATGAACAAACGTTCTCCATGCGACGTCTTGCCGATAAAACTTTTTACATCTTTCCAACGTCTGTAAGATATATGTGTTTTGCAATGACTGTATATAATAATCAGCACCATAGAGAAGATTCTAAATTCTATTCTAAATGCCACTGATAATAATGCTGTCTGGGAGAGCAATTCATTTTCCCCAAAAAGCTGATTGGCTAGTGGGCGGGGCTTTATAAAGGACTGGATTCTCCTGAAAGTTACCCTGCTCAGGAGCAGGTTAGCCGTTCAACGTATGTTACCCCAGTGATGTACCTCAATAGGCAATTACCCAGTTTCGTGATACAGAAAAAAAATATTATCTCGATATTTTGGGGGATTTTGATACTAACAATACTTAGTCGATATTTGTGAAAAATGTGGTTGGAAATCTCAGAGTTTTTGGTCAAGCAAAATCTTGCTTCGTGATACAGGCCTCAGGTTTGAGATGTGGAGTAAATTCCCATGGCAGCATACCTTGATCTAAACCTGTCCACCTTTAGTTGTACAGGTTAGTCAGGAAGTTACTCCTCAAGTGATCAAATTACTCTAGAAGTTACCCCAATAAGCCGGTTAAACAAGTACAGGCCCCTGGTCCGTGTTTGGAGTGAACTCCTCTTCTGAGTCCTCACCGCCATTGTTGCTGCCTCAGTAAGATGAGTCGTTGTACCTCAGCTAAAAGTTCTGCCACGTCGTTATTATTGTTAGCAAGGTAAATCATTTTTGCAAAAGTATGAGTTTCCTAAAAACACCTAACACACGCAATTGTTATATGACACACAGTAACTCGATGACAATATAAAACTCGCTGAGACAACAACTGTCGCGCTACCTCTGCGCTGTACTCGCTCTCCTTTAACGTCAACGCACAAATTTCTTTACGCATGGATATAATGTTACGTGGGTTTTGTAGTCATTGCAATGTATGGTATCATTCCACTCAGTAGACTCTCCCCTTTTATATGACTACAAACATGGCCGCCACGCTGATGGATGTCTATGTACTTCATTTGTTGGTCCTGTGGGCGAGCCCATCAGCTTTAAGGGTTAAGAACATGTACTTTTCATTGTTTTTGGCGAAGCCATTTAAATACTCGATAATGTAAATTTGCACATCGTTAATGACATACTATGCAGATGATATATGTCGCCCACCCCTACAACAAATTACTATAAATGTGCTCTGAACTGCAAAATTGAGGAACATCTAGTTTACTTTATTTCTTAAAAAGCCACTAATTATCAGATAAGAATATTGTTTTCTTCCATTACTTCTGTTTTCTCTTTTTTGTTGGATAAATTAAACATTTTAACAATTTCTTATACAATACAATATGTTTAGAAAAATTGGGGGACTCTGAACCTGAGCCACCTCATCTGGCTCCTCTCGATGCAGAGGAGCAGCGGTTCTACTCTGAGCCCCTCCTGGATGACTGAGCTTCTCACCCTATCCCTAAAAGAGAGCTCAGCCACCCTGCAGAGCAAACTCATTTCGGCCCCTTGTACTCGCGATTTCGTTCTTTTGGTCACCACCCACAGCTGGGGACCACAGGTGAACGTAGGAACGTAGATCAACCGGTAAATTGAGAGCTTCGCCTTCTGACTCAGCTCCTTCTTCACCACAACGGACCACCGCAGCGTCCGTATCACTGCAGACGCCACACCGATCCATATGTCGACCTCTTGCTCCATCTTTCCCTCACTCGTGAACAAAACCCAGAGATACTTGAACTCCTCCACTTGGGGCAGGATCTCATCCCCGACCTTCTAGAGCACTCCACCCTTTTCCAGCTGAGGACCATGATCTCAGATTTGGAGGTGCTGATTCTCATCCCAGCCGCTTCACACTCGGCTGTGAATCATTCCAGAGAGAGCTGGAGGTCCCGGCTCAATGAAGCCAACAGAACCACATCATCTGCAAAAAGCAGAGACCCGATCATGAGGTCACCAAGTCGGATCCCCTCAACACCTCGACTGTGCCTATAAATTCTATCATTAAAAGTTATCAACAGAAAAGGGCAGCCTTGGTGGAGTCCAACTCCCTCCGGAAACAAATTTGACTTACTGCCGGCAATGCAGACCAGAATACAGAGGAGGGACTACAGGGTATTGGCTTCAACATCAACCCTTATACAGATGTTCTTATGAATTAAAATAGTATGAAAAGCAAAGAACAGTCATCTCAAAAACTTTATACTCTAATTTCTCCACTGACTAAAAATGTTCAATTGTCTTTCATCATTTCTTACCTCCATTTCTTGGGTTTTTAAGTGATGAAAATAAAGAAAAAAAACTTTTCAGTCACAGACAAAACGTTTTATTGAACATCTATATCAACAAATGTTTCACCTCCTGTTGGTCTTTTACTAATTCACTGATGGATTCCATGACAAACTAATCAGACTTGTACCAACTTGCTATTGTTACTGTAGTTTTATGCTGGATTGGATCAGAGACTGGGGCCCTGCTGTGACTGGTGGCCAGGGCAGCCCTGCACCAGTCATTCTACGTTTATAAAGCAGTGACAGAAGATGTGCTGACAGAACATTCAGACCACAACCAAACAAAACTAACTTAAGTCTCCATTATCAATCATCTGTCTGTCTGGAGCCTCCACACCACCGAGGCCTCCTCAGTGACTTGATCACAATCTTTTTCTTGCTGGGTTCAGTTCCATGTATGGATATCTTTGGGCTGTCGATGGCTTGCTTTCCACAGACCTTCTCCTCGGTGTCATTTGTGCGATCCTGCTCTGTTCTGCTTCCTCTACGAGAAGTCTCTGTTGTTTCTTTTTTAGTGCCTCCTGCTTTCTGCTGCACCTCTGTCACTGTTTCTACCTCCGGTGTGTCTTCACCTTCCACCATACACTTAATACTTATGGCAGGTGGACTCATATCAGGAGTCATCGTTGTTACCAGGTTTGATAAGACGGGAGGCTTTGGAGCTTTCTTCTTCTTTGAGGATTGTTTCGGTGGTTCTGGCCTATTCTTGAGCTCCAGATGTTTCTTTATGGCTGTGGTCAGCTCCTCTGGGTCTAAAGAGGCGCCATGAATTTCCCACGTCAGCCCATCCTCGTCCCACTGCACCTGCTTCATACTGCACCTCCTACCTAACTCATCCCTTTCATCTGGCGGAATCTTCAGACACGACCTCTTCCTCTCCAGTTGACGTGGAGACACTGACTTAGCATCCCACTCTGGATCGTCTTGTTGCTTTTCCTCCTCTTCACCGCTGCTCACTGGAAACATGCTGGAAGATGGTGACACCAGATTGGAGTGAGAGCCCACTGGAGATTTAAGGTTCAATCTGGATCCAGGTGGCGATCCCAAGATTGAATGGGAATCCGTGTGGGAGCTGGACATGTTCCTTCTGAGGTCAAAGCTGGAGCCCAGAGGAGAGGCCGTCTGCACGGCTGCGTCCACCATTTCCAGCTTTGAAGTCATTGTAGCCTCTTCCCTAAGCACCTCTACCTTTGGAGTCTTTGCAGATCCCTCCCAGGTGTTCAAGCTGCACCTGCAGCAGTCACCCAACCGTGAGTCACTCAAGGAAGAAACAAGTGGCGACTTCCAAACTCGCCCTGTTGGAATGATTTGCTCTGCTTGCCATGGCAGCAGGAGATGATGGCTTGGAGGTTCTTTCATAGATTCTTGTGCTTCAGGAGAATTTGGCTTCAGGTTCCCAGACATTTGTAATTGGCTTTTTTCTCCTTCATCCTCCAATAAGTGGTTGCCATTGGGGCTGGGAAGCTCTTTGACTGTGCTATCAAAAAAGCATTCAGAATCTGAACACACTCCTGCATCTGTTAAGCTAACAGGCGATGGGACTGGGGAGGGGAACTGAAACGAAAGCTTCTCTGAGGAACCATCATTTTCTGTGCTGGTGAGCAGAACCTGAGGTGAGGATTTTAGTAACTGATCGTTGCTCAGTGTTAGTGGTGAAGAAAGGGACGCTAAGAGATCTACAGATGGTAAAGTAGGTGTATCAAAGGGGGAGATGAATGGGGAGGGAGTGGTGGGTGGAGAAGCTAACTTGGACAATGGAGAATCTGGCCCAACAGAGCCGGGGCCTTCCTGGTTGAGACTATATTGGCACAAGGGCCCTCCTTTCCACACGACTGTGTCTGGAGTGCTGCTGCGGCTGTGCGTGCTGCCACTGTACCCACTCCAGCGTTGCATGTTGGAAATCCAGCGTTCGCTGAGTGGAGGAGGGCTGAGTAAGTCCTCATTTTGGGTAGTGAATGACAAATGATGACTATTGTGTCTCCACTTGTGATGTTGCAGCTGCTGCAGTGTCACTGAGTTCTGGTCAGAGTGCGTATTGGTGCTAGAGCTGCGCCTCAGGTCCAGTCTAGTCCACGCTGGGTCCCGTTTGTGCGGTGGGTCTGTTCCCATGACAACATCCATGGAGCTCTTGGAGAGGGAGAAAATGGGCGCATGGTCATATTCATCGCCCACAATTCCAGCTGCACTGCAGGAGGACACTGACTGACTGGCTGGGCTACACACTGGTTGATAGCTTTCAGATGCAGGGCGAACAGACCTCGCCATGGCAACACAGGTAACCTGTGAGGAAAAATACAACACTGATATTTAATCATTACTGTTTCAAAATATGGAGCCAAGAAGAGGCCTCAGAGAGAAAATAAAGATACTTTACAAGGCCATATTTATTCATTTGTTTTTGGATGCATTTTTTTTTTTTTTCCGATTGTGTTGGATTTATTGGCCTTTAATTGAAAGTGTAGAGAGAGGAAACTTGGGCAGAGAAGGGGGAAGACATGCAGTAGAAAAATTGACAAGCCAGGAGTTGAACTCACAATCATGGCCTTATATATGGTCTGCCTGCTGTAACCACCACCACTACACCACAGCCCACATTTTTATGAGTCAGTACCACAGGAGTACAGAAAAATATTGTAACCTTTAAAATATTGGGTACAAGAAGAGTTAACCATTTCTGTCTTTTTTTCTTTATCTCAAAAGTGATAGAAATGGATAAACCATTCCACCATGATGAAAAGGGATGAGTATTACCTAGCTGTGTTCTTAAAACTGTCTCGATCCCTGTTTAGACTTGGTATTAACATCTGTGCTGAGTGATCTGTACAGATGGAAACAGTTGAGGACAACTGAGGTGGCCTGGATCACATTTGGCCACATACTTTAAGGCTGTGTTAACACAATGTGTCCTGGGCCACACTGAAGAGACGACTCCGTAACCGATGCCTTCTGTCTGGGCAACAGGAGGTACTTATTCACATGACAGTGGCATCATATTTAAGTGCAAAACAACTATCCATGCTCTATCTATGCATAACATCTATCTGTGCTGTTTTGATTTTCTCCATAAATCCTTATTGTTTTAGGATGTTTTTCTTCTTTTTCTTTTCCCAGGCAACTAGGCATTGCCTAGTTTTAGGCATTAGTGCATTGCTGCCTCTTGCAACTTAAAAACAACATTGTATTTTGAGCAAAAATTATGACCTTACAACTGCATTTAAGAAACCTTTCCATGATATCTGATCATGAGATGCCACCCAAACAGCATGTGTAGATGCATGTTGATGCCAGATGTGTCCACCTGTCCACCTGTGATTGGACCACTCAGGTTGGGTGTTAATACCAGGTCTAAACGGGGACTAGTTATTTTTTCTTATTGTTTTATTGAAGATGAAGTACTGAGCCCGCTGTTCATTCTTTAAATGTTAATGAAAAAGTAAATAATAAAAAAATACAATGATAAAGAAAAATAGCTGCATCTGTGTATCAAAAAGAAATAAACTCCCATTTTGGTTGAGCCTGTATCTTATTTAGAGGAGCCATCTCCATGTAATGCTCTCATTTGTGGATTTTATGTGAAAGGGTCAAACTATGTTTTGCTGGGTGCGTAAAAACATTCTTCAGAAAACATACTGTGTCACATGCCCAAGTGACGCTGTGTAAAATGTATATTAGAACACAATGCAATGATTTGTAAGCCTCATGAACCGATATTTTATTCGCACTAGAAGATAGAAAACATATCAAATGTTGCTCATTTTGAATCTGATGGCAGCAGCATATTTCAAAAAAACTTAATGACATGGTCAACATAAGGCTAAAGTAGAAACACTGGGATCATCTTGAAACTAATTAGAGTAATTGGCAACAGGTCATGGACATGATTGAGTCTTTAAAAAAGCATCTTAGAGAGGTAGTCCTTCCAGAAGTAACGATGAGGAAAGGTTTAGCAGTCTAAAAAAAAAGTAGTGTTTAAAAATTGAGCAACAATTTTAGTATAATGTTCTTTCAAAAAAAAATTGTGAAGACTCTGAATGTGTCATCATCTATGAAAAATAATCATTGAAAATCTGGTGAAATTTTTGGCACTGTGGATGAGGTCGAAAACCAGTTTTAGACACTTGTGATCTTCGGGCCCTCAGGTGGCTCTGTATTAAAAGCAGGCGTAAGTCTTCAGTGGAAATCCCGGCATGAGCTCAAGGGCACTTCCGTAAATCACTTCAAGACACAGCTTGATGTGCCAGACACAAAAGCACGTTAAAGCTCTGTCATGCAAGGAGGAAGCCATATGTGAAACACTGCTGTCTTCTGTGGGTCAAGTCTTATACTTAGAATGTACTGAAGCAAATTGGAAAACTCTCCTGTGGTCTGATGAGCTGAAGTTTGATATTCTTTTTGGAAACTGTTCACACCTTCTGGTCTTAAGGGGCTAGGAACCATCTGGAATGCTGTGTAATCATTGCATCTTTGACAGTATGGTATTGATGGTATTGTTAGCTTGCACATCTGTAAAGGAAACATTGATGTCTGAAGGTGTATATAAGTTTTAGAACAACATATGCTCTCGTCCAGTGTCTCTTTCAGAGAAGTCTTTGCATCTTTCAGCAGGACAATGCTAAACCACATACCACATTTATTACAAAGGCATGGCTTCACAGCAGAAAAGTCTGGGTGCTGAGGTGTCCTGCCTGCAGTCCAGACCTTACACCAACTGAAAACGTTTGGTGCATCATGAAAAAGAAACATTCAGCAAAAAGAAGTCCCAGGACTCTTGATCCAATTTAATTCCATATTAGAGAAAAATGGGACAACATTCCTCTACAAAACTCCAGCAGTAAAACTCCAGCAGCTGGTTCCAGATGTATATTAGTGTTATTAAAAGAAGACGTGACGCTTAACAGAGGTCAACGTCACCCTGTCCTAACATTTTTGATATATGCCTCAGAATGACCTTATTTAACTCGCTGGGTCACTCTTAAGACAACTTCCTCCTTTAAAACATTTTTCTTTTTGTCTTTGCCTACATATGTTTTCTATGTTGTTAAAATAGGGTTCATGAGATGTGCAAATCATTGCATTCTGTTTTTAATTTTTTTTTTTAAACAGCAACCTAACTTTTTGGGGAGATTGGATTGGAGTTGTGCATTTAGGTGGCATTGAAGTGTTTATTTTACTTTATTTTATTTTATTTATTTGTGTTCTCTTGGCAATATCAGAAAAGTACAAAGCAGAAAAGTTCCAAATACTCTCGACTGCTGAGGAGAAACACACACACACACACACACACACACACACACACACACACACACACACATATGTATATGTATATGTGTGTGTGTATATAGCTAGAGCAGAAGATTAAAGCATGCTTTTCATTAACACCCCACCACCCACGCACAATCACACTCACCCACACACACATCAACAGGCACTCCCAGATTAACTAAATGAGATTACTTAGTCCAGATTATTTGATTATTGAGACAAAGCAAAGATGAATAGAGTTGGATTTAAAGTATGAATTCAGTTATCAGGTGACAGAAGAAATGAGCAGTTATGTCATAGTTAAGGTAAGGGTGGTGGAAGTTGTTTATTTACTTCTCTATTTCTATCTTGACTCCGTTGCACATGATCTTCCTTTTGTGTTTTTATTTTTTTGAAAGCAGATTCAACTATCATTTCATTGATCATTTTCCATCTGTTTCCTGTTCTACAAGAACAACAGTGAGGCTGAAATCCATATAAGTGTTGAAAATGCAACGCAATAAATGTCTAAATAAACCTCTGTCCCAAAGTGACCCAGTAGAAGCTCGACGACCACTGATCTGCATGGCTTAGTTTACTCCCTGTCTGCATTGGGAGAATAAACTCTCAGCCGACTTGAATGAATGTTCATATGCACACAGAGCCCAAGCACGTAATCAAAATTAAAAGGGGAAATTAACCTCTTACCTGAGATGTCAAACTGTGTGTTCTGTCTTGCCCTCTGCCCTGACGTAAAGCAGCGTGCCCTAAATTCCTTCAACTCTTCCTCCTCCCTTCTTGAAAAGGATCTCCTTTAGTTATTTTCAGTGACATATGGCAATCTTTACTCCTCGTTCCTGTTATGATCTTTCCTATGATTGATAGTCTTCTGTTCCTCAGTTGGACCTCATGTCGTTGCGGCGTGGGCATCAGGCTAGTTGGTTGACTTTTCTTTGTGCGTATTTTATGGTATGTTCATGTGCATGTGTGACAGAGAGGCCATTTCTCTATACCTTTACCCCAGAGGATTAGCAGTCATCTCATTAGCTACTGTCCAATCCAGTCTGAGTGTGCAGATGCAGTGTGTGTAAGTGAGCAGTGGGTGGGTGATTGGCTTATGGGCATTTTGATTCGGATTTGAGATCAGGTCAGCTGTCAGGACTGTTCTATTACAATGGGATTCTTTTTTGGGAAGCACAATGGATGTTTAAAGCAGTAAATGCACACTGATTCAAAGCCAGGCTTGTTTTCATACTGTTCTGATAACACAGTTACTATCTTCACTGCCTTACGTTAGTGTGTCAGCGTGCTAAAATAAGTAGGTTAAAGTGCTTAGATTAGGAAAAGTTTGATTTATGATGCACGTTTTGCAAGTGCTTGATAATCAAAAAAAGGGGAAGGGGGGGGTTAAAACATTTGAAATAATTAAATATGAAATTGAAAATAAAAATGTTGACCTTATAATTGCTCAAAATGACGAGGATCACTGATGCATGAATATCAGTCCAAAACATTTCATCTCCTCAAGCGTCCAAAACAGACCTTAAAGTTCAAAGCTTTGACTGTCTTAATGCTGCTGTAGATAATGTCAGCTAAAGTTGGCTTTAATAACTAGCTGGCTGAGATAAAACCTTGTCTAACAGATGCACATTTGTCACTTTGCTTTTGTTTCCAATCCTGGTCTATTTCCAGACTTCCAGACTATGTTGAGGCTGAGGTACCAAAAAAGTAAGTTGTTAGGGTTTAGGTATCATAAATGGTCAGATTTTGGCATTGCATGGTTTTCCATAAATATTTTTTTTTGGCATCATGAGTGAATTTCACATTTTAAATGCCTGTTAAAGCTCCTGAATTTGTTCAACAGAATAATATAGGAGCATTATGCTCCTATATTATTATATTACTGTTTGGCTGATTTTTGACACTCAAATCTCTATATCTAAAAAGCCTCTACATATAGATGTTTATGTCTAAATTAATTGGGGGGAAAAAAAATCAATGACAGGGCCAAGAAAAAGAAAGAAAGAAAGAGAAAGTAAAAATACACAGTTTGTGTCCAGCAAACACAAACTGTGTATTTTTACTTTTGTGACCATTTCATAATCTTCTGTAAAAAGGATTTTCCTGCCAATATTGTCGAACCTTTGGCCATTCACAGGTTTTATGAGATTAAATGTGGTAGATTTGCTCATTAACAAATAAACAGACAGCTGGTAATGATCTTCTTCCTCCACATTAGCTCTTGTTTTGACAACAACAGTGAGCAGACTGCTGCCAGTATTAGTGGTTTAATTTTTTTTTTTTTTTTCCTTTCTCAGTAATAGATCATGGTCAAGGACATTGTCCGCCCATGTTGACTAATCCGGCTCTCCCTGACCCTTTGTGGAATGTGTGTGTACCCTCATTGTTCACTCTGAGGCTCAGACCACGTAACAGATCACAGTAAAACGGCCTTTCATCCGCACCGCTCACCTGCAGGTCTGGTGTTCTAGACTCAAATACTGAACTCAATTTTTTGTTTATGTTTTGGCAACATGCCCAACACCAGTAAACATTAATTAAAAAAAAAAAGCCTTATGGAAAATATATGTCTAGGCCAAATTATGTTGTAAACCTCTGCTTGCCATTCATTTTAACCGCATAACCGTACCTTCTTAAAGTTGAGATAAATAATGAAATAAAAACAAAACAGAGACAGAAAATAGGTTTATTAACATCTGCATCACTTTATACTGTGAAGCTGTTGATTGCTCTCCAATGCAAACTTTGTTTTGGGTACAAAGGATTGTGAAGTATATGAAGCCCAATATTATTCAGTTTGGCCTGATTGACTTGAAGATATTTGCTGTTTTCCCTGGTTAGTGGTCATGGGGGGGAGATAAAGCTTATACTAGCTATTGCCAGGCTTAGAAAGAAGGTAGACCCTGTATGGGTCACCACCAGTCCATCAATGGGCTCCACAAAAAAAAAAAAATAGGACAATCATGCATGCTCAAAAATCACTCCAACGGTCCATTTAGAATCAGAAATTAGCCTAACATGCATGTTTTTGAGTGTGAGAGGAAGCTGGAGTGTCCAGAGATGACCAGAACATGTCTGCCCATCAACTGTACGACTCCGTCTAGTTCCCAGGTCTTTGGAGAAATAGTAGAACTGGAATTTCAGGGTCAACAAGGGCCTAACGGTTGATTTTTGCCAAGGGGCCCCCTCAGGAGGTTAATCCCGCCATGCAGATAAAAGCGTAGCATGGTGAGAACCAACCAGCTGTGTCAGACTTTCACAGCGCCCTGGTGTCACAAACAGTTAAGTTTTGAGTCAATAACCAATGCAAAGTTTCAGCTTCATCTATGGCAAGTCAGTCGGAGTCAAAGCCGACACGAAGAAAAGTTGCTGGAGCTGAAAATTCACTCATTCATGGCTGGTGAGCAGAAAAACACATTAAAGCCGATACCTGCGGTCCACGTATATTATTAGCTGTTGTTTCAGCTCTTTATGTTCAGACCAGGTGCTACTGCTGGCTGTCGGTCTGTCTGTGGGTCTGCTGTTGCTGCTGCTTCTCGGTCTGCTTGTGTGCTGCCTGCGGAGGAAGAAGAATGGGAAGAGTCAGTACCAGGAGCTGCTCTCCTCAGTCCCATCAGTACCAGCATGCTCTGCTCCAGTCATCCTGGTGTCTCAAGGCTCATGGGCCTTGTAAGTACCACGATAAACATTAAACTTCAGTCTACATTTTCCTTTTCAGTGTTTTCTTTAAAAATACATACATTGCAGATTTTGTTGTTTTTTATTCAGAATGTATCATTGCATAAATTATAACAAAAACTTCTGAAATCACTTGTTAACACCAGTTTACAGGCTGAAAAGTTGATGAATTCTACAACTTTAAATCAGAAAATATTAAAACAATATGGAAAAGGAAGGAAGAAAGAAATAACTTCCAACATTTATTTCAATTTGTTTCTTTCCACACAGTATGAACCCAAAATAGTTCTTCCATTGTCAGCTTCATTTCAAACAAATTCCACAAAAAAACAAAACAACATGTTGGTACTATTTAGTGCTATTAATAAAGTAAAAAAAAAAAAAGGAAGACAAAAAAGATATCAGCAGGTAATTTTAATCAAGACTTTCTGTGAAAGGTGGAGTCTTTTAGGAGCAAAGATGATCAATGACCATCAGTTTGTCAACAAATGCCTTAGAAAGTTATTGTAATACATGAAAGCGGCTTGATATTAAATATTCAACAAAATCTGGAGAGTTTTGAGTACATCCAGCACCAATCATTCAAATGGTGCAGCATCAAGAATCATCATTCATCAACATCTGATGTGACCACATGTGCAAGGACTCGCTGTATGAAACCTTTTTCAAACACTGCAATGCAGAAGGAGCTTTGAGTTAAACTTGTCAAGGGGCAGCACCGACATCTCTGGGCTCAGAGGCATCAGGAAGGGACCATCACACAGTGGAAACATTTGCTGTGGTCAGACAAATTAGTATTCCAGATCTGTGTTCTGTGTGTGTTAGGACAAAGACTCATCTAGACTGTTATCAGCAAGAATCAATTTTTTTGTCTGTATTTTCCATATTGTTACAACTAGTTCCGATTTGCCGTTACAGTTTGAGCCCATATGATAAAAGATCATGATAATGTTGCTCAGTTAAACTGCAAAAGAGTGCAAATTCATCACTTGTGATTTGTGGGGCCTGTAGTGTTCATTTTAAGACCTTCCACCTCTAATAATGCATGAAAACATAGAATCGTATAAATCATGTGACTGACACCCCCTCAGCTGAAGCCTACAGTAATTTAATAACACTTTTGCTCCATGTCAAAGGCCCAGTGACATCCCTTTCACACTGCCACCTCACTTCAGAGCACAAACCAATGCAAATTTGAAAAATGATGGAAAGAAGGATAAAGAGGAGGACCAGGCGATGAAAATGGAGGTCAGAAGGGACATTCTGGCTCATCGTGGGTCTCTGTCAGTGAGGAGTAGGTTATTAGTGTCTTTTTTTAGTAACACTGATGAGTTGGTTGCAGTCCCAGCAGCAATTAATCATCAACTGTTCACCTCTTCTGCATGACTCGTTTTCATCAGGTTGGTTCCCAGTAGGATCGGTACTGGCAAACCTCTACTCTGTAACCCCTCTGAATGAGGTGGTGGCCCCCCCTCCTGGCATGGCCACACGTCTGTGCTTCTCTGTGGAATATCGACACAGCAGCGAGCAGCTCATGGTCTCCTTGCTCCGCCTAAGCAACCTCCCTCCTCGTTTCCATGGAAATGTCACTCTGGTGGAGCTCCGGCTTCTCCCGGACGACCGGCGGCCCCGCCAGGCCAAGGCCCGGGGAACGGGGCCCGACCCGGAGTTCAGCGACTGGTTCATTTTCCAAGTAAGAGCATGAAAGTGTGCAGAAGTTTAAATCAGATGAGACTCTCAACATAAATTTATATGTTCTCCACGTGTTATTTTTGTAGCAACGTTTCATAAAAAGGGATCAGTGTCATTACAACATAACCTGCACTTCCAGCTTCCAGGAGCTTAGATGGAGTTTCAGCTCATAACTATGAAGTCTGAAAATCTGAGAAGCTTGTTTGACTTTAAGTAAGAAGTGTACCATGTTGGACAGAGAAAAGAAAAGCACTTAGTGACTTGAGAGCTGATAAACATTAAAAAAATAATAATAATAAAATTAAAAAAAAAACAAAACAAGAACCTTCTTCTTTTAGACTAAAACTGCAGAGTCACTGAGCCAAAAATATTACAACCCCACAATTCTGTCACTGCACACATTTATGCACATCTCTCCCAAAGTCCCAGTTCACAGTATTTCTGGAGTTTATGTGGAGGACAGAAGCACCTTGGTTCTTTCTTTCTTGTTCATTTGCTGATTTCATTTGTAGCATTTTTTTTCGCATGACCAAATGTTGCCAAGTATTCAATACGGTGCCCAGGTCCAGTGGCTGCAAAACGAGCCCAAATCATCATCAACAGCTGATATGAGGTGTTTGTGCTGATATACTGTTTGTTTTAGTTTTGTTTTTGTGGATTTGTTTTTATTATTGTGTTAGATTATTTATTTAGTTTGTTTGTTTGTTTTTGCTAGGAGGAGGGGGCAAACATCCACACTTTTGTCTTGTCTCTGCAAAGGACCTTGTTCCAGAAGTGTTATAGTTAATTCAGATGCAACTTTGCAAAAAATGAGCTGCACTACCATGGTCTTAGAGAGGATAAGGCTTCGTCCTGGGAACTGCTGACTTGATGAGCCTTACTTGTCAGGTTCACAGTCATGAACTTCTGATAATGTTTGTCCGAACAACTAGAGGAGACGTTTTTGGACTTAATTTACTCTTCAACATGACATTGCATGTACGCTGTGGCAGGGAACCCAATAGATGCAAAATTAGACTTTGTGTAGTTGTTATGTAAAGGGATAAATCAGGTGTAAAATGTTTGGAAAATGCAGTTTATCAATTTTCCCAAATTGATAAACTGCAACAATTCCCTTTCTGGGATTATTGCTTATGTCTTTCATCCTTGGCATTGTGTTAACACATACGTGAATGCCCCGAAGCCGAAAACTGCCAGAACTTCTATTTTTATCGAAGCACTTACTTTTCCTGATATTAGATTAATCAATTGGATTTGATTAACAGAATGTGGCGATGACTTATTCTCTTAACTCCAAATGAAACAGTGAAGCTGCATTTAGTTTTTCTGCACAGTCTCAGTGCTTTAGCTTAGTTTCTGTCAAAAAAAGAAAAAAAGGACAGTGTAATATCTCATGTGATATATTAAAAGTAGGATAAAGTAATTACGGCATTCAATGTGACGCCTGTTGTGGAAATGTGTATATCTGTGTTGTGCAGGTGTCAGGAGTGTGTGTGCATCAGAGCACCCTCAGTGTGTGTGTGCTGAGTTTAGAACAAGACGGAAAACGACATGCAGTGGGCAGAGTGCTCTTTCCTCTGGAGGGGGAGCTCGGTCAGGCTGGAAGGGTGCTCTGGAGAGACCTGGAGCCAGAGGAGGACCTGCAGGTACGTGCAAACACACATGAAATATAATGTGAAAAGAAGGGGTCACGCAAGCTCACGATGTTTCCAATGGTCTGACCCGTCAGCGTTCAGAGCTGGGGGATGTACAGATCTCTCTCAGCTACGGCTCGTCTCTGCAGCGCCTCTCAGTGGTGGTTTTGAGAGCCCGAGGCCTCCAGCTGCTCACAGGTGCAGGTATGAGGTTTGTCATGTGGAAGGTTGTGAAATTAAAAAAAAATGTATATATATATCAAGAGGAAATACACTGTGTTTCTCAGGTGTGTGTGTCCAGGTGAGCTTACAGATACACACTCGTGAGGTGAAGACGAAGCGCAGCTGCGTGGTGAAAGCTGAAAAGGACCCCCTCTTCAACTACAGAATGACTTTCAAACTGCGACCGCAGCACTTGGACGAGGCCTGTCTGAGGTTTGAGCTGCAGCAGCCGAACAACAGCCGCTCAGGTGCATTAAGTTTTATATCCTTTCTTCACTTTGCCCTTTAACGGCCCCTTGAAAATGACTGACCTGTTATTTTATTTATGTTGCTACTTTAAATGATGGCCAGCCCTCAATGACTTTTGGGTTCAAATAAAATAATTAAAAACTTTCTTGAACACTTATATTTTTGGTTAAATGTCGTGGGACGTGCTCTTTTTAATCTAAAAAGTTCCTCCTCACAAAGTTCAATGGTTCAGCTGTCCTCACCTTACTTCTGTCTTCGTTGTGCTCCCAGAGCCTCCAACCCTGCTGGGAGTGCTGGTATTGGGTCCCTTCATGTATGCCAGGGGGCCTCAGCTGCAGCACTGGATGGACATGGTCAACCCAACGCAGGCACCAGTCAAGTCGTGGCATAGACTGAGCCGGGCAACTTAACGTCAAAGCCGGATTCACACACTGTACACAAACACAGAGTCTGAAATAAAACAGCTCTAGTATCCCTGCTGTTTGTAAATGTCACTGCAAATTATTGATATGCTCTGAAATCCAAAGATAATGGAAAAACTGACTCAGGCTCACAGCAGCTTTTCTGTTTTAGTTTGTTTCCACAGTGCCATCATAAGTGCCATATAATTACTACCCCAAAGCTCAGTTTGTGTGAACCAAAATCTTGGCTTAAAGTGAGTATTGGTCTCAAACACATCAGGTGAAAACAGACATGAAGCTCTGTAATTGCAGGATGTTTGACTTAGAAGCTTGGGAGTGACACAGAATGATTTATAGTCGGAGAAGACAGACCCACATCTCAGCAAATGTAGGAAGTATTAGAGTAGGCTGGCATGGAAACTGAACTTTCTAGTTGTAGAAGATGGTCATAACGTGGTGATAAGGCACAGTTGTTTGCTGTTTCTTTTCACTAAACAGTGAATGTGACATTTCTTGTTGATTGCTGCCCACCGGGAGAGCTGGGAAGCATCTCTCTACAGGGTTAAAGTAATTAAAGTTGTATTGTGTAGCCCATGTATGCACAAATTGTGAAAAGCTAATCACTTTAAAACTCTAGTTTCTAATGTGGAGAAGATGCTCAGCAGGTTTCAGGCATTAAAGTTTTAATCTAACCGTCATCTGTGTGGTATAAAAGGATAACTTTTGTGTTTAACTGTCAAATGAAATAAAGATATCAGGTTGAATCCCGTCTGCACTGTCTAGGTTTGTACAGCAGGTGGCGCCTGTCACCTGTATGCCACCACCAGTGTTGCCAGATTGGGCAGATTTCCGCTCAGTTGAACTTCTTTTGAACACGCCGGGCTGGATACTACAGCATGGGCGGGTTGATCAAATGTGGGCTGCTTTTCACAAAGTTTTTTTTTTCTGTTTTTTCGAAAATATTTAGGAGAAATTAAGGAGAAAATAGGCAAAATAGGCACATTTCATACACAAAGGCAACTCAAAGTGCTTACAAAGGTATAGAGATAAAAGAAAAATGGAACAACATTTAAACAAGTGAATAAAAACATTAACTTAAATGTGTAGTGATATGTGTGTGTGTGTGTGTGTGTGTGTGTGTGGGGGGTCCTAGAATAGAATAATAAAAAACAGTGCAGTAAAATATGACTAAAGAAAGGCACGGGAAAACAGTAGAGTTTTCAGTTTAACTGGGATTTACATCGTTTTTGGTCTGGAAAGTCTCAGTCAGATCTGGCAACGCTGTCCACCGCGCGCAGCCGCAGTTCGAACCGTCTTGAGCGTGGATGAGGAAGTCTTGGGAACGTGAGTGTGTTTGAACCTGAACACCATGAAGATAAATGAGAACACTTTACTGGAGGGACACAAAGTCCTGCTGGTTCCTTACAACGCAGAGCACGTGCCCAGGTAACACAGACACGTCACAGCTGTAGACATCCTCGTTAACGCTGTCCTCCTTTAATTTCTCTGATAGCCGGTTGTGTCAGTGTGTTCCTTAATATTACATTTTTAGTTAGTGTTTAGTTCAAAAATAAATAAATACATACTAATACACCATACGACACAAACTCTAAAGAGTGGTCAGCTTCTGTCAGCCAAGATAGAATTTTTTGTTTTGTTTTGCTGTATTTTTTTTTTTTCTTTAATGGATTAGAGCAAACCAGCAAACAAATGCAAAGAGAGCAGATTCGATAAAGCAAGATTAGAATATTTTCATAAAAGTGTTGCCTACCTTAAAATGATGAGACTTGCGATATAAAATACAGCCCAAGTATTTATAAGTGCGTTTTGTTGCAGTTCTTCCACTGACCACTAGGTGCTTGCTCCAAAACAGAGCAAATCCCCATTGAAACAGTATATTTTTTACTGAGAGATGTAAAGGAGACTATAAACTTCACTATAAAGTACCACAGTTGTGACTTAATCTTAACTGACAATATGGACCAGAAAGAAAACTGCATTTTAATTGGGCAGATAGAATTAAAAGAAGCTTCTCCAGGATCAAACAGGGTCTGTAACGAATCCACCTTTTTCCTGCAGGTATCACGAGTGGATGAAATCTCCAGAGCTGCAGCAGCTGACCGCTTCAGAGCCGCTGACCCTGGAACAGGAGTACCACATGCAGAGGAGCTGGAGGGAAGATGACGACAGTACGGAGCCATCTGCCTGTACTTTACACTCATAAATGACTTCTTAAACGCCCTGACTAGCTTCAGATTAGCTCTAATCTGATGAAATAAAAAAAAACAAAAAAACATCTATATTAAAAGTTCAAAGTGGCAGTGTATAATGACTGTAAAAATACTGAAGAGATCACACCACCCTGAAGTCATGCACAGCCTTGGTACCTTTACAGAGTGCACCTTCATCATCATGGATAAGCAGCGGTGGGCGGACCCGAGTGCTGAAGAGGAGCAGTGCATGGTGGGAGATGTCAACATCTTCCTGACTGACCCCACAGACCCATCCTTGGCTGAGCTCGAGGTCATGATAGCAGGTGGTGCACAAAATGTCTCTTTACTCTTAACACTTGTGCAGTCCATTTTCTTCTTCATCATGTCTTGTTTTTAACAGAGCCAAGTTGCAGAGGCAAGGGCTTTGGGAAGGAAGTGACGCGGATGATGATGTGCTACGGTGAGCAGCTACTGCAGTCTGTCAGGAGATTTTGTAACACTTGTAACACAAGCTGTGATGTTGCCCATGTGCTGCATCTCTGTAAACGAGAACTGAAAATTGTTCTCACATGGCCGTCAAAGTGTGAAGAAACAACTCATACCTGCATCGTAAACAATGAAAACTGAACTAAACGCAAGCAAACAGCTGGCTAACAAGTACACAAACACTGGTACAGATGCAGACAGTAAGTCAAGTAAAGAGTTCACACTGCGTCAGTGGAGGAGGGGCCGTTCACCGTAACACAAATCAATGAAGCATCAGAAGGAGTTTAAACTGTAACTTTAAGACAAAAAAAGTTACACATTGCTTTGAATCATGGCATTTCTACTTCACAGCTACTGCACGTCTGAATGAAGAGAAAATAGGGATTTTGTGCACAGGAGCTGCAGTAATTCATAAAGTGTTAAATCGTGCGTTCCTCCAGACAGACGCCCCTCAGCAGAAACGTTTTGCGGTTCGCCAGCATCATTGTGTTCATTGTCTTGTTTCCACCAGGAGTCGACAAACTTGGGATCAAAAAGTTTCAAGCAAAAATCGGTCTGGACAACCAGGTCAGCATCTCCATGTTCAAGAAGCTGCACTTTGAAGAGGTACGATGATGATTATGATCCATCTCGAGGAGCTTAAGCTCCAGCATGATAATAATGTTCCCTGCTGTGTCTTCCGCAGGTGTCGGTGTGTCAGGTGTTCAAAGAGGTGACCCTGGAGCTGACTGTGAGTGGGTCCATTCAGAAGAAGCTGCAGGAGGAAGTGGTCCACATGAAGGAAAGAGACTACAGACAAACCTGCAGTTGCAGACACGAGCTGCTTTCACAGTGAGCTGTCCATCTGAGGCGCTCGCACGCCTCAGAAGACTCGCAGCAGTACACGTGGTCAGTCTGCCCGCACACGAGGGAAACGGTGGAGACTGAGCTGGAAGATGCTGTGCTCCACTGGTGAACCACTGTCTTTTCAGTCATATTTGGTGTTTGGACTGAAAGTGTAAACAGGTACGGTGGCCCCTCAAGTCCAAAACAGAACTGCATCAGAGGAAGACCCTTCAAAGTTTCAGAAAATGTCACAACTTCACGAAGCTCAACAGAGTTCAAGATGAGAACAAAAGAAACGACTAACCGCGTGGTTTGTTCTTTCAAGGCTTTTTTTTTTTTTTTTTTTACTAAATAGAAAAATAATCTAGTCAAGCATATTTTTTAAACTTTTTTTTTTTTTTTTTTTTTTACATGAAAGGTCTGATTTAAAAATTATGATTTTTTTCTCTCCCCATTGGCAGATTTTATTGCTTAATATAAGACAGTTTAACTAGATGTCGGAGTATTTTCAGGATTTGAGCCCTTTAAATGTCAGTATAGTTATTATCGTACTATTATTATTATTTTCCATATGATAAACAGTAGGGAGATGTGACTCGAGTCTTGCATATGTCAAAGATGAACAAAATTGATTTAATTTTATTCAGTGCCAGATTCTCTCTCCGAACCGTGCCATTTTAAGTTGTGTTAAACATGAAATAAATCATGTATTTTAACAGCAGACACTGGAGCTTCATTGATCTAATGCCGGTGAAAACTGTCAACTCTCAAAGCTCAGCAGAGTATTTATTTGGGGTGTTTTATATATAGCCCCTTTACTGTACAGCAGACCAAATCCAGACGCAGAAAGCTTCCTGACATTTCGAGTCTCAGGTTGCACCACTCAGGCTGTCCCTTCTTCGTAATGGTGGGACTGTCAGAGCTGCAACTGGGAGAGAGCAGGCAAGTGGAAATTACTCATCCTCCTCTTCCACTTCCCTCCGCTGAAACTTTAGCTCTCCCGTTAGAGTCGATGCATTAGATGAAAATGTAATTAGAATTAGAACGATGATTGTGGCAGCTGTCTTACAACACCATAATAGGCCGTTTATGGCCTCATCTTACAATTACCAGATGAGCTCATTCCCAATCATTTCATGGTTCTAATGACAATAAGGAAATAGAAAATGATCTATCACACAAATTGATGTGTTTGTAATTTCTAGTCATCTACTCAGCGCTGCGGAGCTTGGCTTTTAGACTTAAAATTAATATAAATGGATCTAATTATCTCCGTCGTATCTCATTAAGTCCCTGTGATATTAAATCGGACTCTTCAATATACTTTATAGTCATGCACCATGTAATCACTAGTATACCTGTAACCTGTTTTATTTCAGAGGTAGTTTTTTTTATTTATTTTAAATTAAATATTTCAGTGCAGCTGATGCAGGGTAGGTGGGAACTGATGGTGCCTCAGTTGAGCAGATGGGGACCGTTTTGGTATTACCACTCTGAAGTGGTAAAGCAAAAGCATTTTAATTGGGAGTGAAATAATGTTTGGTCTTCTAATTGGCCAGCTGACAATAATCTAGCACTCATTAACTAAAACCAAAGAGATAATGATGGATTTCAGGAAGAATACAAGCAGACATCATGACCAAAATGCAGCATGGGACACACATGGAGTACACATCTGGTCACAAAGAAGGCACAGAAGCAACTTTCCCTTTTAAGGACTAAATTAAAATAATTAGAAAAGAGAAAACTCAACTGTGCTTCACAGTCTGACCTATAAGGCGTCTTGTGCAGGTGGGGAGACGGTGCAGCTTGTTTGGGCCCCACTGATGAGCCCCTCCCCCAGAGATGAGGGAAAAAAGAAACCATTTACATTTAGAATAAAATACATTTAACTATCAAGCATGGTGATGAAACTTCTCCAGCTGATAACTTTCAGTTAGTTCTTTTTTTTTTTTTTTTTTAATATTCTTGAAATGCAGTTTTGTTTCCTAACTGCAGCATACGTGTACTCGTCCATAAATGTTCAATCGATAAAAGTTTAGTAAAACAAAAAAGGCTAATTTGGGCATTTGTTTTTTACATTTCAGTTTTCATGTAATTGTGTCGTTAATCACAGCTGATTTATTAACAGAAGTCACAGAATTGGTGTAAAAAAGAAAAAAAAAAGCAGTTTCAGTTTAAACCTGCACGTATGGGATCTGTGTTTAAGACGTTATTTAGATTTTCTTCTGTTTTGGGGGTGGGGGGGTCCTAACTTTGCAGGCGGTCAGGTGCCTGTTACGAATACAACAGTCAAAGATGAATTTCAATGCATAGCCATTTAATGACGCCAACAACACGGACAAAGTTGCGCAGGAACCAAAGCAGCAAAAACATTTCAGACTCTGACATCAACCTCCGGGTCTTAATCACCAAACGGATCGTTAACACTCTTCTAAACCCGTCTCTAGAAGTGAGTGCCCATTAAGTGGAACATATTTTAAAACTTTTAACTGCTGTGTTTTGTTTTTTCAATTTTCCCAGCAACAAAGCCTCAGGTTTTCATGTCTTACTTCCAGTATGAAAATCAAAAAGACTAGAAACTTTGGCGGACACAAAGTCAGAATTTAGCCCGATCAGTTTCAGTTCATCAGACTTCACTGGAGTTTCAAAAGTCATCTTACTCCTCAGACTGTTCAGAAAGTAAAAAGAAAAAAAAATGAAATGATGACCGTAGGAAGCAGAGAAAGTGTAACCAACCAGCAGCATCATTATGTTCTGGCTGAAACAGCTTACAAAGGATCATAATACTCTATATAAGGACTCTGGTACAGGATTTTAAAGACCAATATTAGTTTTTAACAAACTTTTGACCTGTCAGTCAAAGCAGTGAGATCGTGTTACTGTTTTTCACTTGCAGCTCTCCCAGAATTGCTGCTTTTTTGTTTGTCAGTAATATCTTTGGGTTTTAACTGAAATCACTTTTAACTTGTTGGATTAAAGATTATTCAGGGAATTAATACTCGTCACTGCAGCACAGAACAAAAATGTTGTCTGGCTTTCCAGTTTCATTTTTAGTAGTTGTGAGCATGAAGGACTTTTGCACTTCTGGATCTTTGTCAAATTATATACCTGTTTTGTTTTTTTTGCTTTGGTGCCAGACAGCGTATCAGCTGTGCGGGGCCGAGACATGTGACGTTTCACCGAGCAGCTCTCAAATACAACCTGCTTTCCACGTAAAGCACCCATGAAACAGCTGGCTGCTGCTGAAAGTGCTAAATGTGAATGACAGAAAGGCATTTAAGAGTATTACTTTTTTTAAAAAACAAAAAGACAGGCTGTAGTACAAAGAGGGTACAAGAATGACAATTCCATAGGAATTTAAGATGATTTTCACACATTCCTCCTTCCACAAACGTCCATCTGTGCAGACGTTTCACCTCCCAGCACCATTAACTGGATGAGGCGAGGTAAAGTTGCCCATTTTAATGAGATTCATGATTTAAGCATGTTTTAAAAAAAAAAAAAGAAAAAAAAAAAAGAAAAAAAAATCCCGGGATTCACAGGTGAGATTGGAAGTCCAGATGCACACGAGTGTTTAGTTCTTAGACGTCTGTGTGGGTTCCAGAAGCTCTTTCGCTGCTGCTGAGAGATTTTGCACCAGCTGTCTCACAACACCCTCCTGCTCTCTGGCCCAGGATAGGCTGTCGTCAACAGCGATATTGATTGGCATGCAGAAAGCTTCCTTATGCAGGTCGGTCAGCTGACAGGCAGTGGCGACTGCCGCTAAGCCCAGCATCAAAAGGAGGAGGAGCTTAAACATCAGGCCAATGAGGGAACGCCGTGGTTTAGACGGCTGTTCCACAACAACTTTTTTCTCTGCAGAGATAAAAGAAACGTGACATTTGTACATGTATTTACAATTTTTAATGAAGCGTTATTCTAAAAATGAACTATCACTTCAACCCCACCTGCAGCCTGTCCATTCTTTTTCTTCCTCTCCTCGCTCCTCTTCTTTTGTTGCTCCTGCGCAGCCTGGGCCGCCATCTGAGCGTTGTACTCTTTCCTCCTCTTCTCCTTCTCCTCTGCTTTCTCCCGTTTTCGAGCCTCCCTCTCTCTGGCCTCCCGCTCCCTCTGCTTCACCTCTCGCTTCTTCTCCAGCTCTGACGGAGGGATGAAGAAAATGTGCTTAGAAGAGATGCAGTTAGATCGCTATCACATCTGTCAAAGCTTTATCTTGGTTACGTTTGATAAGTAAGATGCGATTCATTTCCTCTGTGCATTAGCAGCAGAACGCTCACAAATGCCTTCTAGGAAAATCATGAACTATGAAACTTTAGCCTAGATTGCAGGAACAGAAAAAAAGGAAACCCATTCATATAATTAAAAAACAAAAACAAATATGCAACCATTTGCTACTAATTTTGACCTTTTGTCCTGTTGTTTGACATTTCTGATTACACTTGAGTGAGACGTTCAAAGAGGAGAGTTCATGACCTCAGCTTCGAGTAATTACCTATTTTTTCAAAAATATACAAGTAAAGATTTACATATATAGGCCTGTATCCATAAATATAAAAGTATCTGTCCAACACTGTGTGGACTCTGGCCTCCTGGGTGTCCACATTGAGGAGAGCCTCACCTGGACCATGAACACCTCTGAGCTGGTGAAAAAGGCCCAGCAGAGACTTTACTTCCTGACTTACTTACTCAGGAACACACAAAGACTGCTGGTGACCAAATGACAGAAACTTTATGTGTGTACACGTATACTGCAATAACAAAGTATGGCTGTGTTTTTTATCAATTCTTAGCATTCATTTATTCTCCTTTTATTACTCCAGCACTTAAATTATTTTTGTATGGACTCACTGAATGATACACTGACTGGTGAACACTTTAAATTTCGTTGTACATGTGATAATTATTATTATTATGGATTATTCCACCCAGGTCCAGGACTGAACGACTCCAACTGCCATCAGACTTTACAACAGCAGTTTGGCTTCACATCTCCCTGCTCCAGATGTACTCAGTCTATTCCTCATCCACTCTGTTGCTGTGTGTGTGTGTATATATTTGTATTTTTATCTTTATTTATTGTTGCATTATGCATATGTGTGTATGTATATATGTATGCATTCAAAAAATTGTGTATATATATTTATTTATATATTTTTATGTTTTATTTCTTCCAAACCCCATATTTCTACTCCATTGTATGCTGCTGTGATACTTGAATTTCCCCCTGTGGCATCAATAAAGTGTATCTATCTATAATGACAATAAAGATCTATCTACCTACCATATAATAGGACTAGGATTATACATACACGAAAAGCTTCAGTCTGGCTTTAAATCTTGTCGCAGCACTGGAACTGTATTGCTGGGAATTTTAAGCTGTTGACGCTCTTCTTTTTTTTTTTAAACAGCTGTCTTTAATAAAACCATAAAATTCTCCTCTCCTTTTTAGAAAACAATTTGGGGATTAAAGTCACAGAAAAACAGATTCCAATCTGGATCCACATTGTGTCCAAATGCTTCCTTTGGGTGAAAATTACATATTCAGAATATTTTTCCATGTTCCACATCTCAAAAGTGACATTTCCCAGAATTTTAAAGAAAACGTTGGACTGAATCTCTTTTTTATTTTTCCTTTCTCTTGTCCACTGAACCCATTAAGAACTGAGGCATCTTCTACATTTGGGTATTCATATACTCGTGTCTCTTCAAGTCTCAACAGGTTATTAATTACAAAACCCATCAAAATCTCTTCTAGGGTTCTTAAAATGATGCTAAATCAAATACTATTTACACAATCAAACTACCCAAAACTTTTTTCTCAAAGTCGTCACAATTTTGAATTGACTTGATTGACATTAAGTCAGATTAAAAATTTAATCACAAGATTTTCTATAATCAAATCCATGGACATAATTATGATTAATGAGTATAATTCTATATATATGGCCTATTGATTGTAGTGCTGCTGCTTTGCTCCTACTGAGGTCTTCCTTAGACATTACTTTCTGTATTTTAAAATTTTTCAGGAGTCACCTTTTTCCCTCAAAAGGCGCTTCTCTCGTGCACGGTCAACCTCATCTTGAAGAACTCTCATATGTTGCAGAACCTAAAAAACATGAAATTTACTTTTTTGATTTACTTCTGTTTTAACTAATTTTGCATAAAACAGTAGACAGATCTGCATCTCAGTCACCTTGATGGCACACTGTTTGCACTGCTTCTCATCCAGACAGTCTCCTGCCGCCTTGGCCAGGCCAAGCTCCAGCGGGTTATCCTTCAGGTCCAACCACTTCAGAGCCTGAGCACAAGCACACACACACTTACTAAATAGCAAGAAGCCATCAAGCCAGGTGTAAAAGAATCCTACGTGACCACCCACCCTGAGCTGAGAGAAGCTGACAGGCAGGACCGTCAGCTTGTTGTTGTAAAGGTCCAGATGCTGAAGGTTGACCAGGTTTCCCAAGTCATCTGGCAGTGAGGTCAGCTGGTTTTTACTCAGATCCAGCTTCACTAAGTGGGTCAAGCTGCAGAACTCTGGCTGCATCAAGGAAAAATAGCAAAAGGAAGAAACGATTGATGATTAATATTAAACTATCACTCAGTCTCAGTCCCTCTGATGTGTGTTCATTATAAGTGCCTCCATTAAACAGTTCATAACAAGTAAATCAATGCACACTGTCCATCATTTTCTCAAGATTTATGCAGTTAACACTCACAGGAATGAGGGTAATGTTATTGCAAGACAAGTCCAGAGCAGTTGCTTTGGGGAATGAAGCCTGTTGAAAGAAACTGAATTTAATGAGCTGTTATCATATATTTATTATTTATAGTAACATGCAGAAATATAACCATCTGTGTGTGAAGTAGAGAAACTCACAAGCTCTCTGACTGGCACCTCAGTGAGATTACACAGGCTCAGGTCCACTTCATTACCACTGATTTTATCCTTCAGGTTCAACACTTTGCTGTTTTTACTCATTCTGTCGTCTGAGGTGAACTCTGAGAAACAAACAAACAAAAACATTAGTGTCTGACGCTGATAAACACCGGAAAGAGGAGTTTTTCAAAGCAGACTCAACTGCAGATACTTTTCATTAGCAGACACAGGAAAGCTCTAACTTTAACGGTTTACGCATTTGCTCACCTGATACGAAACTTGAAGCGAAAAGAGAAAATAAAAGAAGACTGCTCTCAGCTGTGACAGTCGACACACAGAAGATGAGAGGTTTAACTGTGAAAAACTTGAAGGAAAATGTCTTAAACGCAGTGTTTCAGTTCTGACTGCCTCTCAATGAAAATCCACGTCACTGATTGAGCAACAGCGCGTAGACGGTGAAGTGAAGCGCGCCCCCTGCAGGGCCGGAGGCGTTTTCAGTTTCCACATCACTGAGGTGCTCTATTGGACTGCGATCTGAGGACTGTGGAAACCATAGATGACTGCTAGCTCACTGTCACGTTATTTTATCTATTCATTTATTTAAAAAAAAGATAAATATAATTTAAACTTTGTGAAATGGCATATTATCCTGCTGAAAGTATCCATCAGAAGTCTGGAAAAGGGATGGACATGGTCAGCAATGGTACCAGGCAGGCTGGAGCATTTCAATTATTCTCAGTTGGTACAGAGGGGTCCAAAGCGTGCCAAGAAAGTATCCCCCACAATATTACACCAGCAGCAGCAGCCTGAACCGTCGATATGAGAAAGGATAGATCCATGATGAATTCATGTTGTTTACAGGTTCTCCACCTACCTCTGAATGTTCCAGATGAAAGACTCAAGACTCATCAGAACATTATTTTTTTTGTCAGTCTTCTACTGTTGAGTTTTGGTGAGCCTGTGCAAATTGTAGCCCCAGTTTCCTGTTCTGTGTGGCATCTAGTGTGCTCTTCTGCTGCTGTAGTCCATCTGCTTGGAGGTTCCACGTGTGTGCGTTCAGAGATAATATTCCGCAAAATGTGGTTGTAACGAGTGTCTTATTAATTGTGTCTAACTAGGCTGCCCAGTATTCTCTGACCTCTGACATCAGCAAGGCATTTTCATACAACTACCATTTACTGGATATTTTCTCTTTTCAGACCATTCTAGAAAGAGATTTGATATGTTTTATTTTGGAGTGAAGATGTAAAATGACTTTGTCATGGCTGGACCATGATGTATCAGTGGAGACAGCTGTACAAAATAAAGTAAGTCTAGTGTTTGGCTTAAAGGTTTTCTCCCACTGAGGTAGTTTTTAACATGTTACTGTTTCTTTTCTTAGTATTTGCTTGGATCTAATCATTTGCTATATATATAATGTAAATGGCCAGAAAGACCAGAACATGATAGGGTATGCTGAAAATAAGATTTGGGCTGGTTGTATGAACATAAACTTAGTTATTCATGAAGTGGCTTTTCAATCATCTCACGTGACACGAATAGCCCATCGTTAATTACTAAATATCAGTCTGGCTCTCTGAAGTGCACCGTGACTTCCCTGGACTTGTGGTCACAAAAAGCCCATCAGTAGGAGGAGGGCTGTTTGAAGCCACATCTGACCACTTATTGATTTAAAAAATGTGATTTTTTCTTTTGAACCCATTAAAACTTTCCATCTGAGATCCATTTACATGACATCAAATCCCACAACACATACTGTAGCACTCAGTGATGTACTTCCATCAGTTATTCCTCCAGAAGCTCTCGTTTCTCATGTACATGTGGTATCTTGAACGAACCATCACCTTCATATAAGCAGAGTCAAACAGGAGCCAAACAGGTGCTGTACTGGGAGGAATAAAAACAAATCTCATTGGGTCCAGTGGCAGATTGTCAAAGTTGTCCAGTATTGGGTATTTGTTATAACTCTGTGTCCTAATACAACTGAGTATTTTGTGGCGTTCAAAACATTGGGTAAATAACAATTAATTTACCTTCGGGAATTAATAAAGTATTTTTGATTTGATATGTAATCAACCAAATCTGCTTTTCCAGATTATACCTATAATGACAACAGTTAGCTGGGATTCTGCTGCTTAATCAGAAATGTTAATTTCATCTTCTTGGCTCTCAGAAGTCTGATCTTCTGCTTTGCACATTTAGATGCCAGTAGAACTCACTTGCCTGACTGGTGGGCCTGCATGGACCAGTACAACCTGATACTAATGAGACACATAGGAGGTAGAGTCTTGACACTATCATTTTTGACAGTTTAGATCTTTCTTTTTGTTTTTTTAAAAGGCATTCAGGGTTTTCTTAAATACTGAATTAAGTCTGGATCTGGAGCAGACTTGGGTTCATGTCAGGATCCCACTCTTGGCTCAGCTCACCAAAATGTAAGTAATAAAATATACATGAATAAAAAGATTAAAAAACAAACAAACAGTCAATTAAAGGATCATTGTATCCTTAGCCTGGTGCATGTTTTGTATTTTTTTATTGTTTATTGCTTAAATCAATACAGCAAAACCAGAAACATGCCTCAGAGTTTGAAGTGCTATAATCTTTTATCCTTTAACAACAATCTTTGTCCTTAGTTTTCCAAAGTTTCAGACGCATACAGTTGATATATCAACTCGTTGTGCTTTGTCAGTTTTCAGGTTTAACCCTCTTCTCACCTTTTTAATGTTCAAGGTTAAACTGTACACCGAAAACATCTATGCCCAGATTAAACTTTATAACCAACCAGTTCCCTGTCCTTTACTGACTGTAATATGTATATTCATCCATCTATTAAGTTATAACCTGGACACATCAGCAGTCCATCACAGGACCACACGGGGACAAACGACACAAACGAGTCAGACAACCATGCAAACAAGCCAAAGACATGCAAACTCCACAGAGAAAGGCCCTCGGTAGGATTCAAACCAGGAACTCTTTTTCTTTGGAAACGAGATTCAGCTTGTGTCAAGCATGAGGAGAATTTTATTGTGCTGTTGAAATATTAGTTAAACATTACCATTGTGAATATTGGTTACCAAAGACACACAGCACTACAACTAATGAAAATGCATTTGTCCCATGGGATATTTTCTGAACGAGTTAGATGTTGGACTTGGGTGAAAGTAGACCGGAAAGGCCCAGAACTTTATTCTGGTAAAAAGTTTTTTTTTTGATAAAACGCAGTTCTGAGTATACACTGTGCAAAACGAACATGTGACGTCGCAGACAGGTTTACTGAAGAGGGGTTTTAAAGCGCTCTGAATGACACCATCTCCACCCAAGTCCAAGTCCTTATTCCTTCATCTAGTTCTCCCTGCTACATTATTTTCTGTTTTCTTTGATCCATGCAAATGGAGGTCAAGTGCAAATGTAAACAAAATGTTTTTAATGTCTTAAACTTCTGAACTGCTAGTCTTCTGCTAAGATCCACACTGAAAAGATAGCAGGCACAAACAAAGTGACAGTTATGAGATAAAGAGTGATGAAAACTTTGTTTATCTTTTTAGCCACTCTGGTCCAGTAGCCGGGCACCTTGTCTTCCTTCCCGCTGCGTAGAAGAGCCATCGTTTTCTTAATCTCCACCAGCTCATCCGAGACCCTTTCCAGTACAACGGACACCTCTGTCAGGTGACTGCTGCTGCCCTGCAGGTGTGGTTCAGTTAGTTGGCTGCTGAGATCGTCAGAAATGACAATGTAGTAAAATGGCGATTATGAAAAATATGAAAAAAAAAAAGCTTCATCAACTTGTCTGGGGTATGGTTTGTTCATGATCATTATAAGGAAAGGTCAGGTGATGCAAATGTCAAAGCTTTAACATTTTTTTCCACTCCTCAAACACTGTCCCAAAATTTAGAAACCATGTGAAACTGTCCAGACTGAACAATAAAGTAGTTTGTGCTCACAAAGCTAAAGCAGTGAAAATACTGTAAAAGGTTATTTGAGCATCTGTTTCCACTGTCCATAACATGATTAGGAAAATGGCAGCTAATGGCAGCTCAGTCAGCCAGTTGGAAGTATAGATAATTTTTCGGATAATTGTTTCTAGATGAGCTGAGAGGCTGACTGAACACGCTACGGGACTTCAGAAGATCTGCACGAACTTTTATCAGGCTCTGAAGGTTTCTAGCTGTCTGCTCCTCCGAGGTAACACCAGCACAAATCTGACCATCACTGAAGTCATCGATTGAAAACCTTTTTCTACATTGTCACCAGAACATTTAACCTCTGAAGTTTGCAAACAGAAACCTGAACAGGCCTGATGCATTTTAGAAAAAAAAGGTGTTGTGCACTCATGAGGTAAAACCTCAAATCAGGAAAGTTCTGTAAAAAACACAAAACTTTTTATAAATGTCGTGACATTACAAAGTATTTGAAACTTCACTGTCAGAATTATTTTTTCTTGACTTGAAATGCAAACTCATTCTCTTTCACCACCACTGGACTAATAAAATCTTAACTGATGCTAAAAATACTTTATTAACTTAAGTTCTGAACAGGTTGTGAGTCAGAGAGCAAACAAACAAAAGAACTCCTGTCACTCCCCATTGACCCCCATGTTAAAATGTCCAACTTTACGGATAAATTAATAAGCTTTAC
>JBAMYA010047487.1:0-10385 GCA_037176975.1 Arrhamphus sclerolepis
AAGAGAATAAGCATGTTAGGAATTCAGTCTAGTCTTGACCTGTGTGATGGCGCTTTATTCTGGGTGTAGCTGTCATGTATTGAATTAGAAACAGCTGATGCTTGTGGAGCACTAAAATATGGAGCCTGTTCACATGGTGTGCTCTTCTGTTTTCAAGAGGAAAAGACTTGGTCTCTGTTCTCCCTCCTCTGTCCATATGGTCAACTCTGTAGGGAGGAAGATATGAGACTGCTCTTGTTCAGCTGTGTTATATTATTAGAATTCAAGTATGCATAATATGGCAGTATTCACTCAAGTCTTTTCTTCCAGTCTTATTTAATGATCAGGTTTGACTATTTTTAAAAAAAAGCAAACAAACAAAAACCTGCTTGTTGGTAAGAAAAGGTCCCATTCCACATAGATTCATGCTACACCCTCATAGAGCTTAAGATTGTTTATCTCACCCACAGAGCAGAAAGTCATAGCTGTCTGTGTGTTGATATACATGCTTGGCTTGCACAGGCTGTAAGTATAATGCACGCTGTTTGAAACAGTCTCACATGATGTACCTTCTTTGGACTGTTGATCTGTTTCATTTGTTTTTTCATCCAAGATTTTCCCTGTTCATCATTAGAACCTCACATCTACACATCTTTGAATGCTTCTATGTAAAGTCTCTGACGTGGTGCATTTTGTAGTCTATCTTTTCTTGCTGTGGGCACTGCATCAGCACAACACAACAAACTCCCCAACAATCCAGCTGTTGTCCACTTAAACATGACACTTTCTTAAGTGGGCATGCAACATACTATTGGAAAAGCAACAAATGTTGCTAATTGTAAGACTAGTGACCAACATGTACAACACACAGTGTTACTAAGTTTGCCACTTCAGGACCTTTTCCTGGGATGGAACAGGGTTAGAAAAGACACTATTTAAGTGTCTTGTGATTTTAATGTGCATTGATTCCATGTTCACTCCAGAAATCACCAAGGATTTGTTTTGAATACTGAGTCATTGTAAGTTTGCCACTGAAAGACTGCTTTTTGTTTTAGTTTGTCAGTGGGCAAACTAAGGCAGGGGTACACCCATTAGTCATTTGCCCTGATGGACTGCTGAGGTATACAGAGGGGAGCACTGTGTGGTGCAAAACTCCTACGTCCAAAATGTGTTATAGAGGTTGACTGACGAGGTGGAGTAGTGCTTGTATCACACCCACAGTGAGAAGAGAGGAGGCTCTTCTGTTCTTTTTTGTCTCTCACTGTCAGACACTGTTTATTTTTAGCAACAGCCCTGTGCTGGTGTCGCTGTGTGCTGTCTTTGCATTTGCTTGCTCACACTGTCTCTTTCATGCACTTACACATCTTGTATAGCTTCTGTGTTTCATGTGTGCTTTGAATTTAGCTGGAGTTTGCATGTTAGTATCCCACTGACGTTAAATGTGGGCATGTGATGCAAAAATTACACGTTTTGTAAAATATGCCTTTTATATGCAGTTATGCACTATGGTAATATTTAGAACTGCTTTAGTATCATATGTTTGTCCACCTTAGGGGGAAAAAAACACAGCTTGGCAGTGATGTAGCATGCACCAATAATTCAAGTGAGGCAGTATTTAAGTCAACTTTTTTTGTTAATTATTTCAAGCAGTGTCCTGAAAGATTTGAATTTGTGGAAAGACAAAATGTTTTAATACAACCTACAAGTTGCAGTAGAAATCTATTGGGAAGGTATCATTTCCAGAACATTTGAAGCTCAGTCTGCTTATTAGCAACACAGCTAGACCTCAGATTAATAATTGAGCTGTATGGGAGTACTGTGCTAAAAGTAGAAGAAGATTTCCTGTCTAACCATATAAATTTGAACGTTTGCGCATGCGTATTTTTGCGGAAGTAGTAGTGGCGGGCAATACTGAGTGGGAAGCCGGGAGCTCCAGGCTGTAAGCTGTTACTGCTGTGCCAAGCTTCAAAGAGCTGACAAACAGCAGGATTCCCTCCGTCTCTCACTGTCCTTGTTGTTCATTCCACAGTTTGTAGATTTTAACACTCTCAGCTTCTTTGCTTTTACTGTGCATTTATTATTATTTTTACTTATTGTCGTCATTAAAAAAATCAAATAAAAATCTTTTCCTGATCTCAGCGAGAGCCATCCTTGACAATGTACTGGAACGGGAGAATGAAAGTGGGTCAGTGGGTCAGCTCAGGAAACGGGCTCAGCCTGGCTTCGCTCTGAGTGAAACCTGAGCCCTGTTACTCCCACTCAGCCATTCAGCTCGCTCTAAGATGATCAAATCTATATTCCATAGGTGGTGTTGTTTTAATTTGAACAAGTTTTGTTCAAGGCAGTTACGTTTTTGAATATGATTTGTTCACAATTGCATGTACCACTCTGAACTTTCAGGCGAAAGTGACTGAGAGTTGATTTGAAAATTTAATATGACTGTCAACAGCTGCTGTGGTGCCGTCTGCATGGACACATTCGAGTATAAAATTGAGGCTTTGAGTATGAGCATCGAAAGGATTCACTCAAGGTTCCATTTTCAAATTACAAAATGTGAAGATATAAGGTGTAAGGTATATAGCTTAAACACCTGTCCTCTGTCAGTGGTTTGATTGAATTAGGTCACTGTCAGTAATATCAGAAAAAGAATGACCTAAATGTTTACAGTGTGGTCGCACCTAGAGTTACCTAACAGATTACCTTAAATAAAATTAACGTTAAACGCAGGTTTAGGTCTGTGAGTTGAATGGATTCCAGTGTACTGGTGTCACACCCAGCATAGCCTGGCTTGTGTGGTCATACACCAACCAGCCACGTAATTAACCATTGCCAGATATGGTTCATTTTTAGTTAATTAGAGAAAAAAAAATCACTTCCTTGTCTTTTGTCTCTTTCTGGACTTTTGCCAGCTTTGGACACCTTGTTTAATTCCTGTAATGCCACATTATTTTTATATAAAGATAGAGAAAGTTACAGCTCTTGGTGTTTTTAGTTTAGTGCGCAAAAGGACTTGCAGCACTTTGCTATGTTGCCATGGTTCCCCATTGTGTATCACATAATGTGTGAAACAAATGAATTTGGGATGCTGTCTACATTATGGAATGCCAAAAATTGTTAGGCTGATATTAATTTTTATTATTTGCTTCTTCATGTACCACAGTGGTTTAGAGGTTGAGCAAAGTGATCTACCAATACGCAAAATAACCTGCATGTGCCAGGTGCTTGATGCTAATTACCGAACCTAAACCACGCACACCATGTACAGCCGATGTTTATTTGCCTATTTATTTTCATACGCACATGCCCTCTCTGAACTTAACTTTTCTCTGGGACATTGTTAAAGCTCAGGCCTTGCTATCTGTTAACACAGTATTTATAAATATAGCCTTGAAAACACAAATGTTTGGAGTAAAATCCATTCAGTCACACTGCTGCTCACATCTCTGACTGAGCTGGTTGTGTTATCTTTCAGATGTTACAACAATGAGAGGATGAATCAGGCATAGTCGTTTGTTTGTTGTACTTTTTTTTTTTTATATAAATGTATAAAATGTTTTCGGGAGGTGTTGATTACACCTGATGGTGACATTTGTGATGATGTAATGATGTTAAACATGTCGTCTTGAGTGTTTCATAATGTTTTGTCCCTCTCTTTCTTTCAGGATAAACACCATGATGCTGCTCATGAAATCATTGAGACCATTCGGTAAGTTTCTTTTTCTCTCTGTTCATGCCATTATGTACTCCAACATCGACATGACTGTGTTAAGTGTCTGATTTACTGAGAATCTTGTGCATGTATAATTTCTAGGTGGGTGTGTGAGGAAATCCCAGATCTCAAACTGGCAATGGAAAACTATGTACTCATTGACTATGACACCAAGAGGTGAGATTTGAAGCACATCATATATAAAATTTACTTCCATCACTGACTGTAAAGTATAACACCTGAATAACTCACCAATATTACTATAGTGTGTTTGCGCTTTTTTTTTTCTTGGACTTATTCACAAATTGTTAATTTTACAGTTTATTCCACACATTTATTTAGTTACAATTGTGTCAAATTTCTTTCTTGTCACTTGCAAGCACACCTTTACCCCCAAGACAGATCACTTTAAAATTAAAAGGTGATTATGTGCCTTGATTTGACGGCTAGTCCTTGCAGATATTGTTGTCAACTAGCAACTTGATTGCTAATTTTTAGCAACTTCAATTCTCTTTAGTAACCATCTTGCATTAGATGTCATTTGAGTGAGCAGCATGAAGGACAAGGAACGGCACAGCAGAAGAACTTAGATAGGACTTTATCTCTGAGCGAACAGCTGTTGTCTATCACATATAGTTGAAACTAGAAGTTTAAATGCTGTATAAAATGACATCACATTTTTTTCACACCGTTGGGCATTAAATTAGACCAAACTGTTGTTGTCTTAGGTCAGTTAGGATTACCAAAATGATGTGTATTTGCTAAAGAGTTTTGTTTTATTAAACTCAGAAGTTTACATTCATTTCCTTATTATTTGGTAGCATTGCCTTCAGACTGGATGAAATGTTTTGGATTTTCTTCCACAAGCTTCTCACAATAGTCTTACAACACAGAATTTTGGTCCAATCCTCCTTACAAAACTGACGTGACTAAGTCAGGTTTGTGGGCCACCCTGCTAGCACGGACCTTTTCATCTCTGTCTGCTTTCTGCCTGTTTTCTGTCGGCTTGAGATCAGGGCTTTGTGAAAGCCCCTCCAAAACTTTGACTTTGTTGTACTTAAGCTACTTTGCAACTAATTTGGCGGTATGCTTGGGGTCAATGTCAGTTTGAAAGGTCCATTTATGCCCAAGCCATAACGCTCTAACTGGTGTATTGATGTGTGGTGTGTTGATGTGTGGTGTGTTGCTTCAATATTTCTAAATAATGTTATTTCCTCATGATGCCATCTATTTTGTGAAGTGCACCAGTCCCACCTGCAGCAGAACCCAGACAACATGACGCTGCCTCCCCCGTACTTTACAGTTGAGATGGTGTTCTCAGGCTTCCAGGCTTGTCCATTTTCCCTCCAAATGTAACAGTGGTTATTATGGCCAAACATTTCAAGTTCAGTTTCACCAGGAAACTAAATTTGAACCATAGGTTATGTCTCCAAAAGTTAAGGTGATTGTCTCTGCGTGCATTTGCCAACTGTAATCTGGCTTTTTTTGATGTTGCTTTTGGAGTAATGGCTTCTTTGCTGATTGCCCTTTCAGTTCATGTTGATACAGGATTCATTTCACTGTGGACACGCACATCTTTACAAGGTGTGTTGCTTTTCCTTTAGGTTGGTACACACATTTTGAACTAAAGCATGTTCGTCTCTGGGACACAACCTGTTTTCTTCCTAGACAATATGATGGCTGGACATTCCTATGGTGTTTATATGTACATATAATTGTTCAAATAGATGAACATGGCTCCTTCGGGCTGCTGAAAATTGTACCCAAGGATGATCCAGACTTGTGGAGATGCACAATTCTCTTCCAACTGCATACTTTTATCTGCAGAGTACTACGGCCCTGGAATCAAAGTAAACTGCTCCTTTGATCTCGCTGTTTTGCTAAAGATCTTTTTGGAATTATCCAATGAGCAGTTTAAGCATTTCTTTGTGTTATTTTTGACACATAACTATTTGTGCATTTTTTAAATATATATGTGTATATATATTTATATATATATATAAATTGATTAAATTTCTAAATCGATTAAATTCTGGACCAAATTTAGTACACGTTGTCCATAGATTCTCTGGCTTTCATGTATGAGAACGATTTAAATATGTCTGTTTCATCACAAAATCTGGTCCTGTAGGACAGTACTGCAGTAAGAGCTACCACAAGGGATTTTGATCAATTTGGCAAGTGCACGTATTTGTCTGTCTTTGTGGACAAAGTTTGTCAATAAAATACCATTGCAACTATGTGCGATAATTCCACAGTTTTACAAGAGTATAATTAAGGTCAAAATGAGGGCTGAGTTGGAGGGTTTTGTAGTAGGTCTCACACGTATTGAGCTGGCTTGTTCAGTGTGTATCAGAGTAACATATTATGAGAACTTATAATATATTGCTGCTTTTGACCTTTTATCTATAAGAAAATTGCTCCAGTGTACACAGGCAGCTGTCTGTCGCAACTATTCTGCCTGCTATCTGCTGAAAGACAAACATTTTTTTCCTCCTTTGTATTTGTCCAAATGTTCCTGCTCTTCTCCTCTTGTTTATGATTGGTGCACAATTCTCATCCTTCAGTTTGTTAAATGGTCAAATATATGACCCAACAACTAAGTCACCCCTGTGGGTTTTACCTGAATGTCAGCAAAGCCTACCCTGTGTTTTTTTTTTTTTTTTTTTTTTTTTTAAAAAAGAAAACAAAAAAACTTGAAGATGTGATAGGCAGGAAACTGCACTCTTGTATTGTGGGTTTTAACACTTCCAACCTTCTCATTAAGTATAAATTCTCATCTGTCCCCTTGGATAAGCTGCCGGAGTGTCAAACAGTAGCTGTGACTAAGGAACAACTGAAACAGCATGAATTTCAGAAACCTCTTGAATTCAGAAGATTTTGAATCTATATTTGCCATTTTTAAAATCTTAGTCACCAAAAACTAGCAATTCTGCATAAGAGGGGAAAAAAAATCCTAAGAAGAAAATAGATTTTCTTTTCTGTTAGGATTATATACATTTCTTTTTTTTGTCATATTGTTTCCACAGCTTTGAGAGTATGCAGAGACTTTGTGACAAGTACAACAGGGCTATTGACAGCATCCACCAGCTGGTGAGTCTATAAGTCAGACATATTGAAGCGAAGGCAAATGTCACAAACATTAAGTAGAGAATACACTATAAGAAGCTCCACTATCTTTGAGTTTAGTTATTATCCACACACATATGACTGTATTCATTTATGCAAACTGTTTTACAGTGGAAGGGGACCACCCAGCCCATGAAGCTAAACAAGCGTCCATCCAACGGGCTGCTGAGGCATATCCTACAGCAGGTGTACAACCACTCGGTGACTGACCCAGAGAAGCTGAACAACTATGAACCCTTCTCCCCTGAGGTTTATGGAGAGACATCTTTTGACCTGGTGGCCCAAATCATTGATGAGATGGAAATGATGGAAGATGACACTTTTGTTGACCTTGGCAGTGGTTCGTTTGCTGTTTTTGATTTATATTTTGTAGGAGGTGTTTTATAAAGAATTCATTCACAGCTTCTTTGAACGCAGTTTCTATCTCATGAGACCAGTTGGTTCTGGAAAGTGAGAAAGTGACAATATGCAAGATGCGTTAAGTTAGAAAACTATGTCTTGATGCTTGTATCAATGGAAAATTTGTCAACTTTTGTTTTTTTCTTATTTTCAGGGGTGGGGCAGGTGGTGCTGCAAGTTGCAGCAGCAACCAACTGCAAACACTACTACGGTGTAGAGAAAGCAGACATTCCAGCTACCTATGCAGAGGTAACTGGCTTGTATATGATAGAAACAGAACATTCCTGAAAAAGGCAGAAAATGGGAGAATTAGTGTTTTCATACAGGCGGCAGGAGTGTCTCAAAACAAAATCATTATCTTTGTATTTAAATTTAAATAATATTTGTTTCAGTCCAGTTGTCAGCCAAATTTGAGGCAAATTTTTTGAATCATCACTTCATAGAAATTGGCATCAAGCATGTTTTCATCAACTTGTTTGGAGCAAATTAGCTTGGCTAAGCAATGTCATCACAAGGTGCGGCATTGGCTGTTTTTTGTGGCCCCATTAAACCATTGGTATGTCTGCCATAATACACATAAAGATGTGTCCAAACTACCTCTAGAGACTGAAATCAACCAACCTCAAACGCGCAGGATGTAGAAGGCAAGAAAATATATGACTTACTAATCCAATAGCAGCAAGGCTAGGGCTCCATCCGAATCGCAGCTGTCTGTCAGTCTGATATTGACTCATTTACGATATCTTGCTCGATTGTTTTATCTGTTCCTTTTTCTTGCCTCTTCTGACATAACCCTCCTCATTTTCTTCAGTGCCTCTGCCGTGATGTTCGTAGTGATAATGTATGTTAGATCACTTAGTTGTAAAACTAGTTGTAAACTTTTGATTGGCAGCTGGGAGGCGCATGTCACTTGCCAACTTACGTAGTCCTTATGAACATGATGCAAACGTGCTCAGGCTGTGTCTTGTTATAAGTTCACCTAATGCGAAAATGCTTATAGGAACTGTTTTTTTTTGTTTTTTTTTTGTTTGTTTGTTTTGTTTTTTTGGGGGGGGTCATCGTCCTAGTTGCTTAAACTTACCCATCCTCATTGAATCCAAAAACACTCGTATCTTCTTTTTTTTTTTATTAATTCATTTCGCTTCACCTTTTTTTCTTACAGACCATGGATAAAGAATTTAAAAAGTGGATGAAATGGTATGGCAAGAAACATGGGGAATACACAGTAGGTTTATTCTCATTTCAAATTTACTCTTGAGTAATGATTGTAAAATAGTAGTCATTACAAATTTACAATCAATTTTCTTCATGTTCTGCATTTCAGAAGTATACTATGTATGTGGTTTTTTTTACCATATTTGAACATTTGTAATTACTCTTCTTCCAGCTGGAGAGAGGGGATTTTTTGTCTGAAGAATGGAAAGAAAGGATAGCAAATACAAGGTGATGTTCCCAACTTGTTCAAAGTGGCTGCCAGAAAGCCTCATTTTAAGTTCATTTCTGCAGTCTAAATAGCTCCACTGTATGTGAACAAGCTTGATGGGGAATAGTGGGGCATTTTGCTGTCTTCCACCTCGAGAGGTAGTAATTGGGGCAAAACAAAGGGGAGACTCTGTCCAGAAAGAGCGAGGAGTCAAAATAGACACAGAGCAACATTGCATCTTGTATGTGGTGAAGAATGCTGTCTTGTTTGCTGAAGTCACATTGTGGCTCATGTTTATGCTGCCCAGCTTAATCTGTATCTACAGCACATTAAATGACCGGGATTAACTGTCCTTATAGTTTGCTTCCCATAATCTTGTAAAATCCTTGCTTTCTAAAAACTATATTTTCTCAGTACATTTCATCTAAAGTATATCCTCCTTTGTCTGTTTTTCAGTATTATTTTTGTGAATAACTTTGCCTTTGGTCCAGAGGTAGATCACCAGTTGAAGGAACGCTTCGCTAACATGAAGGAAGGTTTGTTGTTCTTCTTCTTTTTCACACACACACACACACACATATATTCTTTTTTAACTATTATGGACATGAGTTATTGATATTCTAAAAATCTGTTGTAGCTAATCCCATATTGTACAGTGAGTGTGTCAAATGATATAAATTTACTACTTATGATTATATATATAAAATCAGAAGTATTAATCATATATATTATATGTTCTAAATACTTTATTCCTTGGTAACTCCAGTGGATAAAGATCAGCATTTTTTTTTTTTTTTTTTGCAGGATGTCAGGGTTGTTCCAGATGAGTGAACAATTACACGGAAAAAGAGAAACCTTGGTTATTTTCAGAAATTTCCACCAAGCTGTCAGAGAGAAGCTTATGTTGACGCTTTTAAAACATTTATGATGCTTGATATTCTAACTGGTTAAATGGTAAGTTAAATTTTCAGCTCATCGCTAAATGCTTGTTCTGAATCTAAGTAAGTAAGTAAAATTTATTTATATAGCACTTTTCACAGAGAAGAGGCTCACAAGGTAATTCACATAAAAACAGTGGTAACATCTAGCCATGGTTTACCTAGTGAGGGAGAAATAAGCTTCCTTCTAAAATATGATGAACTGGTCAGTCATCCAGGAGACACAGGAGCAGTACTTTTAGATGGCGTTGGACATGTTTGATGAGTTGCTCTGCAATTCCATTTCTGCTCATCTCAAAAATGTACACCTCAATATGGTGACCCATTGGACCTACCGAGCCTCTCCCAACTGCCTACGGCAAATTGTGTTATGATCAGCTTTCACTGTTTAATTATTATTATTAATGTTTTAGGTATTTTTTGGTCAAACTACAATATTTCTGTCATTCATAGCTATGAACATCAGGGATCAGTGATGAACAGATATAAGGAATGATACTGTTATTTAGCAGGCTTTAAAGTAGCAGCAATGATATGATAATACAAAAGAGTTGTATCATTAACATTCCTTGAAAAGCAAAGAAATGCATATTAAAAGTGTTATAAAAGTAGTAGGTTAGAGAGAGACAGATCAATTTAAACAAGTCATGCAAAGACCTCTTTCATTGACATTGTTGTGGCAAAATTTCATATTACCAAAAAACCAGAGAGATGAACTTAGTATTATAAAGAAAAAAGGTTTAATGAACAATTTGTGCACAAACGGAGAACAGTCAACACAGCTGTACAGGACAACAGTGGAGCTCTG
>JBAMYA010047488.1:0-10383 GCA_037176975.1 Arrhamphus sclerolepis
AACATCTTTTTTTTATTTTATATACATTTGTACGTTCTTCAACTGCAGGTTTGGTGAGTTTCTGTTGCTAATGGTGATAATGCTGTTAAGGACAAGGTTAAATGGAGGTAGACGATTCGCCATGACGACATCTGGAGATAAAAGCTAACAAGAAAAGAAAAAGAATCCCTGCTTGTGCATGTGGTACGTACAAATGTATATAAAATAAAAAAAAGATGTTTTATGTCTTCTTTTCAGACTCCATGAACACGAGGGGAGATTCAAACCTTCTCTGTCTGCCTTTGAGTTCCAGCGTCTCCTTTACAACCTGACAGCCCTGAAAATCAGCAATGCGGGAGGACACAACTGTAAGTGTGGCTTTATAAACCTAATGTGATTAGTTCGCTTTTAACCTTTACTGTCATATCCTTTTTGTTCCACTGTAGTCAGGGGTTGACAGTTGCCATGTTCCAGTTTGGAGAGGTTCATTTCACTGTCTCAAACATCTGACATCACCTCTGCTAGCCATTGCTAGCATACTAATTCATGACAGTGCTATACGTGGTACTTAGCAAACAGTGGTACTTAGCATATGCAAACAGTCCAGTGACACATCCACAAATGAAAAGAAAACAGTACTGTGTGTATGTCTAGCTTGATGAGTCTGTTTTAAACAGTAAAATTAGCTGTTTATGCAAATGGTGGCCATGTTGGATTCTGAGGTCGAGGCCGAACTATTAACGACTACTATTATTTACTGTTTAATGTCAATGCAAATGTGTAAATTCCTGATGATAGCTTTTTCTTCCTAAACATGCAACTGTCACAGAAGGTGGAAATTAAAGGAATAGCAGGCTGCTCAACAAAAAAAAAAGAAAAGCAGTAGTTTCTGCATTTTTCTTTCCGAACTCAAGCATTTACTGTATAAACTTAGAAGTGCTTAAAGATGTATAACCACTGTTTCTGAGAACTGCTTCACATCTGTGTTTGTGGAGTTGACCAACCTCTGTAAACAAATATTTTCTTGTGTTTTTATTTCTCAGTATTTTTGAGTTTTCTGTTAGATCGGGGTCCAGGATTGAGGTGGCCACTCCCTAACCCTTATTGTGTTGGTCTGGAACCAAGATGCTGAATGCTTTGTGTATTTGGGGTTGTTGTCTTGTTGAGACAATCATTTCAACAGTGTTTCCTCTTCACCATAAGGCAACATGACCTCTTTAAGGATTTTGATGTATTCAAATTGATCCATAACAGAGATCCTGTTATATGATAAATAGATCTGATACCGTAGTTTATCATGGCATTCGCTTCACAGTCTTCAGTGCTCTTTGGCTTGACTTCAGTGTCACCGTCTGTGGCCCCTCGACCCAAAAAGAACAATCTTGCTTTCTTCAGTCCACAAAGTGTTGTGCCATTTTACTCTGTAGGACAGTCAATGTGTTCTTGTACGTTTTAACCTCTTCAGTACATGTTTTTGGTTTTTTTTCCCTACAATCGAACTTTGTGGAGGTTTCATGCTGATATCTTGGCTTCACATAGATGTCTTATAATTGTTCCAGTACTCACGGGTAACTTTAGATTTTCTTTGATCACCCTGAAGTCTTTGCCATCTCGACTATTCTTCCATCCATTCAAATGGTAGCTTTCACTTTTCTTCCACATATTGGTTTTTATTGCCATTTTAGAGCATTTGAGATCATTTTAGCTGTTCAGTCTATCATTTTACGCACCTCTTCATATATTTCCCCCTCTCCAAGCAAATGTTTAATGAGAGTACGCTGCTGTTCTTAACAATGTCAAGAACAACTGATTTTACTCAGATTTTCAGAGAGAAATGTACATTTGCTGCCTTTAAATAAGAGTCACCTGCTTGACACGTGTTTAATAAATAATCTCAAAATTGAACTGCAAACTTTTTTATTTTTTTTGAAGAGCTCAATATTCCTTTAATCTTCATTTTTTGTAAATTAATAACAAATTTGATAGCATTTAAATGAGCAGTGTTCCCAATGCATTTGTTTGGAAATAAAAGCTGTGATGAGGATTTTGTACTTTCTTTCACTTTTTTTTTATTTAAAAAAATGCTTTATTTGTACCTTTAAATATGAATGCATTTGGAATACGTACCTGATTGTGTTATAAGCACGTTTCTTTAACGAAAATGCATTTCCATAACATAGAAATGGAAGTGGTTAATTAGACTGAAACAGATGCACAAACATCAGAAGAGTTTGTGTCCGCAGTTTTCATACATATAAAACTTTTTTTTCTTTTTTTTTCTTTTTGTCTTATTGCAACTCCCTTTCTGTATGATAGTTTCTAATGTAATGAAAAAGCAGGATCACAGAGGCATTCTGTTGGATTAGAGCACAGAGAAGACAGAACAGCTGGCCAAAAATTACCAGCTCTCTCACACTTTCTTGCGCTACTTTAATTAGTTGCCGAGCGCTGACTTTACAACACCCACTGTTGTGTTGTTCCTACACATGTTCAGATGCTGGCCTGGACATTTGTGAACGCACAGTCATGCATATTCCATCATACTGTTTTCTGTAACCACCCACATGAATGTGATGCCAAAATCATGTGAGCATTTTGCACTGCAGCTCGTGTCCTGCATAAAACAGTGGTGTTCTAGGTCTCAAACTGGTTCTTAAACAGTCAGTACTGCCGTCATTAGCACCTTTAATATTAGAAATTTCTTTGCTTCGCAGAGTCTATTATTACAGAAATGTCTTATTCGAAAGACAGTCGGCTGGAAAGACAGACTTTGACAGCTGTCACTTTTTTTTCTATTCCTGAAATTGAGTCTTAAACTGAGTGCATAGCTATATTGAGCACTAATGAGAAATCAATGGCTTAATAGCTTCAAGTACAGGTACCTTAACAGTCTCCCACGCTGCAAAAGCCATTTATGCTAAGTAACATCTTGAGTGATCTAACGGAATTCTCGGAAGAAAAAAAAGAAAAGAAAGGTGTCTGAGAGTCGGAACTTGCACAGCATGACTTCAAATTAAATGCTTTTAATTAACGAAAAGATAGGCTTCGGTATCTGAAAACTGTTCTAATTGGACAAATCCCCAGCTGAATGAGCTGAGAGCAGGTGGACAGTAAAGAGGACGGGCCAAGGCACATCAGGGAGAGGCGAGAGGAGAGGAGAGGCTTGCCTCAGAGGTGCAAATGAAGTGGGTTTCATCACAGCTCAAGCAAGTGCTGGTTTAGGACTTGTTAGAAGTCAGGGTCCATCTTCTCCACTGGTTATTCTCACAGTCTTTCTCTCATATCACTATGCAGCGGCTCATTCACACTTTCTTTTTTTTTCTTTTTTTTTATCTGGCCTTCTATCCAAAAGGGCTGCAGAATGTAGTCAAAAAACTATTCTCTGGGTATTTTCAGATGAAGTGGTGATGCATGAAACACATCTCAGGGTTTTCTATATACAGTGCACAGTCCTGGGTAATACTGAGCACCCCCAATTTAAATCTTACGTTTAAAAAAAAACCAAACAGCTAGGGTCTTGATATTAAGTGGTACAACAACATAACTTTTACCACCGTGCCATTTTTTATTAACAAAATTGAAACCAAAACTAAAAGAAAAATCATACGGGCTAAGTAAGTAAGTAAGTACCCCCTATTCTGTTTGCGTAGGATTTGTGAAGAAGTTGTGGGAAGTAGCAGGTACTGCTTATCATCGGCCTCCGATGAACCGATCAACAGATTCTTATTTAAGCAGATGTTTTGGCATGTTGCTCAGCTGGAGCATTCAGGTATATCTCAATGCAATGCCAAAAGAAAAAGACATCAGCAATGGTCTAACATAGCAATTATTGCTGCAAAGCAATTAGGAACTAGCCATAAAGACAAGAATTTATAGGGATTTATACAAAGATTTATAAGACTTGCCAATAAATTACTAATAAATGTGTGAAGATAAAAACAACAAATGTGTGTCTAGCAGTGATACTTGTGTGCTATATCACACAGTCAAAAATTATTGAATGTACTGCGCGAGGTGAAATACCGCACAGGTTTGTGAAATACAGGTGTAGCCTTCAGTGCTGCCCTGAGATATGTGCTGTTTTTTTAGTCCATTTACTTTAGCTTTTATTATCTTGAGCTGCCTCCCTGAGGGTAGCAGCTGGAACAGGTGATGTGCTGGATGGGATGAGTTTGTCAAGTTGCTGCAGGCTCTTCTGTGGCCGCAGGACCTGTAAAGCTCCTCCAAGGAGAGGAGAGCACAGCTGATGATCGTTTGTGCTGCGCTGATGACCATCTGGAGTGCTGGGATGCAGTGCATCGGTACAGTTTCAACAGACCGTCTGTGGGAGGACGCCAGCAGCTACTTGGCTAGAGCATTGTTTTTTCTTGACCCTCAGGAAGTGGAGTCGCTGCTGTGCCATCTTGATCAACACTCTCAATCTTGATATTCCAGTTTAGGTCATCATTCAGGTGCAGGCCCAGGGATTTGTTGACGTACTATATGGACTGAGGGTCAGATGTGAGTCTCCTAAAGTCCCCTATCAAAGTGTTTCCTCTAACTACAGCTAGCTTGTTCCACCATCAAGGAACCACATGGGAGAAGAGTCTCAATTGAGATTGCCTTGTGTGAAGAGACTGAAAGGCCATGTTCTTGAGATGAGCACAGAAGGGAGTGAAGGGATGTAGACTTTTAACAGTTGAGTTTGTGCAAAAATTGTGGGCAAGTCCAAAGGGAATGGGTAATAGATGTGTGTCATCTGCATAACATTGATACGAGAATCAATGTAACTAAATAATCTGGCTCAGAGAAGTGGTCTATGTGGCAAAGAGAAGGGGTCCAAGTACCTAGTGTTGAGGCACCCCTGTGGAGAGGCCATAAAATGAAATAAGTTTTCCTTGTCATGACACTTCAAAGAAATGCCCAAACTGGTTTGCATACTGGTTGGAATCAAATGTGGATAAAATTTGTGATATGACAAGTTTCTGAAAACACATCATTATGGATGGAATGAGACCAAGCGGCAGCCATCCCACTTCTGTATTGAAGCCTATGCAGAAATGCATTTTTTTTGCAGTTCCTCCACTGACCACTAGATGCTGGCTCCAAAACAGAGCAATTTCCTATTGACCTCCATGTTAAAAGTGCCAACTTTGCAGCAGAATTAAACCCCATTACAGTCTGGTACAAAAATCGACAACTGTATGGAGGTGAATTTTTTCTACCACATCAGGTGAATTTATATCAAGCAACAAAGTTTACTTAATTAGGGGCGTGGTCTTTTGATTGATACATAAGTCTGCAGCTAGCCCGTGGTCATTGTTTGAGCTTCTTAGAGCCCTAGCATGATTTAGCCATTTCTATCTATCTATCTATCCATCCATCCATCCATCCATCCATCCATCCATCCATCCATCCATCCATCCATCCATCCAAAAGTAGTGTGCTTCAGTTTTTTTGGTGAGTGAAATTTTATTATTATTATTTTTTATGACAGTAAATAAGTCGCAAAATATTGGCTATTATTATATACAGTCATTGAGTGAGACCCACTGGGCCGAGGTCATTCAAGCTGCTAAAGGTGGTCTTTTTTGGGGGAACAGGGATGATGGTAAACATTTCCAAATAATTTGGATTTCAGTGTTCTTAACAAGGAAAAATTAGAACCTGAAAACATTCAAGAAAGTTGTCAGTCTTCCCATGAGTGGCCTGATCTGATTTTAGGTTAGTCTCTAAGCAGCTGCTCAGTGTGGTGGGGTGTGGTGCTGCTCATCTGCAGAAGGGAGGTGATGCAGAGGCTCAGGAGACTGGGTCATGTGACAGGACAGTGACCCAAAGCACTGCAGCAAATCTACATCAGAATGGCTGAAAAATAGAAGATAGAGGTTTTGGAATGATTTAGTCAACTCATTTACAAAGCTGTACCAAAACTCTTCCACAACAATATGAGAGACTGGTAAAGTCATGTATGAAAGGACTATTTCAGCTTCCTTCTCCATCAGTGGATCTACAAGATTTGGAGTCATGGGGTTACTTAGTATTACCTACAATATTTTAAATATGTAGCTTCATTTTTGTTATACAGAAAACAGCTCAGTGAAAAAAGTTTGTATTTTTCCAGTTCCGAGACTACCTCAGAAAGCTGTGATTCCACCCATCCGTACTATCTAATGGTCTCTATTGACTCAAAAGGGCCAAAAATAATCTAGCGGCTGCAGCTCAGGGAGTAAAAGGTGAGACGGCTGTGGTTCAGGATGGCCTGCCCCCATCAAGCTTAATAAGAGAACGGAGGAATCTTGAATTCCCAGAAGACCTGCGTGTTTGTTATACTTCCATGTGGCCTCCTGTCTGTCTCCGTTTTTTTTTGTTTTTTTTTGTCGTCTCGTTTTCCTGCAAGTGCTTTATTTATTTGCTATAAAAAAAAAGAGTCCCTGGATGGCTGGTGCACGTGCAGGTGATGCGTTCAAGTGAGCATTAAGCGTGTGGGTGAATGAATCTGTTATTGTCTGTGTATGCAGGGTGTCAGACTGTGAACTGTAAATACAGGCCTTAACCTGTAATGAGACGGGGAGGGAGGGACCGCTCTGCTACAAATGCAAATAACTGCCTAACGAGGTGCAGAGTGTCACAAACTCGGACAGATACACATCGATCGCACACATCCCTCATCTCAGATAAAGGCAAAGCTTTAAAGGAGACATATTATGGCTTTTTTTCCCTTTTTCTTTACACAAGTTGCCACTATTTCGTAATCAAATATCTGTGATATGCTTTGGTCAGAACACCCTATGTCACCTTTAAACCAGTCTGTTCTCAGACTGATGTAATGAGCCACTCAAATTCACTCCGTAACTGTCTTCCAAGGAGTCTGCATCTTTTGAGCTCTGTCGAACAGCTTTGCACTTCCATGCAAACATTGTTTGGTCACAAAATACACTCATTATCCCTTAAAGTATGCTATTATCTATATAAACAGTAACTCTAGCTTAAGAGACTACGTCACATTAAACTGAGCTGCACTGCAGGCCAGATTGATATCAACATACTACATATTCAATGTACTGAAAACTGGGATGTGGAGGTTGGCACTCTTGTTTGTTTCATCTAGCTGTTTTATCCATTGAACCAGAGCCGTCCATCCATTCTGGTGCTCTAGGTGAGATTTTGCCCCAATACACCCCACCTCCGCCCCGTACAATATACAGGACTATAAAAATGAAACGCAAATGTTGCAGTGCAGGTTTATTTAAGATCTGAATGCAAGCTACGATTCACTTATTTTTCTGTCGCTATGGAGGTTTAGAAATGTTTAAAAGTTGGCCAATTTATTGGCGTAGAAAAAAACGGACTTTCGTAACTTCCATGTGCCACACCGATAACTGGTCCCGCCTTCCACAGCAGATGCTGCAAGACAGGTTCAGGACCACCTTTTGTTTTCATTTCTTTTTTCAAGAAAGAACACAAAAAAAGGGCACTAGTCAGGTTGCAGGCTATTACCATACAATTCTTTTTAAATTTTTATTAAAGGTACATTCTGGAGTTAAACCTGGGAACCTGGGTTCGTGTTCATTACTTAGATGTTAATCGTATTATTTGATAGTAACTATTCCTCCTCACTTTGCATCTATTGACAAGTGCCAAGTCTTGCATGAAGTGATGTCAGAAACCCAAATATATGCTGTCAAATGTAGTACAAGTGATACTTTCCACAACATAATACCTTTAATTTAAAGATCTGAGATACAGTTTACCACTGACCGAGTTCTGTGACTAAAATCTTCCCACCTCTCCCCCTCTTCCTTGCTCTGCAGACACATCACAGCTTTCTGGGGTAACCCTAACCTCAGCTGCCATTTCCTCCACTCCAGCTAGCCTTCCAGCTCCATGGGTGGAGTACTGTTCCTGTCCCCAGGGCTTTACAGGTCAGTTTTGTGAGCAGTGTGCCCCAGGATTCACTCGGGAACAACCTGGTGGAGGGCCTCTCTCAACATGTGTGCCATGCAACTGCCACCAGCACGGAACATGTCATCCAGAGACAGGTAATGAGTCATACATTATATTATTATGTACACACCTTCAGTTCAGTTCAATTCAGAAGTCTTTGATGGACCCTCCTGATTATTTCTGTGGTTTAAGATATCAAAAATGGTGACGCACTTAGAAGTTATTTATATTAATATTAGGAATTTTACCCAGTATAAATATATATTATGGTATACCTGAGTATGAATTAGTGGATACCCGAGTTATTATTGCTACTTGCAGTTATATGCTTAGTATATAAACACTATTTACCCTAAGCATCTGTATTTATCTATATACAGCACATACATCATTTACAGTGCACTGTATACACCCCTTTACAAATATATACATTATAAGCATTCTTATTCATAGATATTTCTATGCACATGAATGCATACATGTACATATTCCTGTCCATATATGCAAACATACACATGTGTTTCCACACACACAACCATACAAGTCCAGTCCCCCGACGAGCCCCCACCCAGCACCCCCCACTGACAGAGCAAGAACAAAACCAGGAAGTCCTCCGTCCCGGTTGGCCAGCACAGAGCACCACACCAACACCAGTACCCAGACTCCCCGCAGAAACACCTGAGAGTCAGCCCAGGCACTCCCCACCACCTCCCCGCCAGCCACCGGGACCTCGCCACTCCCCAACAGGAGCCCCCCTGCGACCCCGATGAGGAGCTTCGGGGAGCCATGGGAGGCACCCGAGCCAATCCTCAAGCATTGCCACCAAGGGCCAGGACACCCATGCCAGTGCGATGCCCCTCGCAAACCTCCCAAGAACGACAAGGACTCCCAGAATTCTGCCCCCATCACTAGGGGGAAGTGAATGCAGACCACTTGGGGAACATACACAGATACATACATTCATACGTACATACATACATATATATACATATATGCATATGTACACATACACACACACATACATACATAGACATATACACATATGTGCATGAAAAGTTGATCTGCACAGCCTTGAATTTCTTCTGCAGTTCAGCACACCAACAATCTTCCTCAGTTTGTCTTTCAAATAAGTGCCTTCAACTATCTCTGTGCAGAGAGATCCCTTGGCCACTTTACCCACACACATCAGCCATGAAGGGATCAATGTGTAACTTCTTTGCTTTGGAGCTATGTGATGTACACTCTACAGTATCACAGAGGTACACCATGGTTGTTTGAAGGTAGAAAATTGTGTAAAACGAATTATCTGTATTGCTCATTTCACTTGTTGCTTCATTGACTAGAAGAAGTGAGTGCTTCTGCAAAAAAACCCCAAAGGAATGCATTACTGCCATCTAGTGGATAAAAACAGCACTCTTGCCGTACTTGGGCAGGCTCTATTTTGCATACATTTTGTGGCTGTATGTAATATTATCTGAAGCATAAAGTTGTACCTGGTACATAAGAACTCACCTTCCGTACAGCTATCAATGATGTGAAATCTATCTATGGAGACCAAAGCTGTTTGTTTTTTTTGTTTATTTTTTTTAATTGGACATTTTAATCAAAGGAATCATTTGAGATCGACTTACTCGTTGCAGCCAGCCCCTATTGGTCATTTGAGGAACTGCAGGTCTGTGTTGGTTTCAAATAAGAAAGGCAAATGTTGCTCCTTGTTATCATCCAAAATTTACAAGATCATGTTTGTTTGTCCAGTTGGCTAATTTGAGCAAAGCTTCTTACAAGACAATGAAAACTTATTATTATTATTACTTCAAGCCACTGAAATTAATGGACCATGCCTCTTGTTGCATTTGCGTTGTAAGGGACGTGAGTCATGCTGCACCTCAAAAACTTGTTAAAATTGTAGATTAACTCTACTTTTTTTTGTTTGTTTGTTTTTTGAGGAGTGAAACAAAACTTATGTTGAAGCTTGTAGCTGACCAGTGATGTTGCACTTTGAGGCACTTCATTATTGGCTTTGCTTATCAGATCTGTTGCTAATGGCCGTTTCTTTCCATATAGTCTAATGTATTCAAATGATTAATCAGGAAAATGTCAGGAAGGCATAATGTCAGAGTCACTGACGACTAATAAGCAACATTTCTGTTCCAGTCAGACTAAAATGTATGTATCTAGAGTTATTCTGTTAAAATTTGATGACATATCATTTCATTTCAGAATCTCATTTTAGTTTTGGAGGCTGCAGAGGTGAAGGAAGTGCAGTGTATATTAATTACAATTCAGCATTTGTAAGTTATTTAGTTAGCTGTTTGGTTAGTTTTGAATTTTGGTTTTTGCAAGCTTCATATAACCTGATATATATTTATATAACTTCGGTATTCTTAGATTATGTTTGTCATGTGTTTTAGGACATTGAAGAACTAAAGAGCATTGAAGAATATTTAGAAGGACTTCCAAGGCTTTCATTGGAAAATATGG
>JBAMYA010047489.1:0-10383 GCA_037176975.1 Arrhamphus sclerolepis
ACCTGTGGAGTCCCTCAAGGGTCAGTTCCTGGACCACAATTATTCAACCTCTACATGCTTCCACCAGGTCAGATCATACGTAACAGCACTGTTGCTGATCACAGCTATGCAGATGACACTCAGATCTACTTGGCTCTTTCACCAAATGACTCTGGTCCGTTAAGACTCCATCTTTGCTTGGAGCAAGTGAATAGTTGGATGCAATCAAGCTTCCTTGAGTAAAGTCAGGATAAAACAGAAATAATTCTATCTGGTAACATAATAGACAGAATGAGACGTGTCCCACAGCTTGAATCCAGAGAGCTCAAGACCAAATCCCAGGTTAAGAATCTTGGAGTTTTAACTCTTGGAGTTTTAACCTGAACTTCAGCAGCCACATCAAGGTTGTAACTAAGACAGCTCTAGACATCTCATGTCCAGATCTGATTTAGAGAAGCTCATTCATGCCTTCATCTCCAGTAGTCTTGACTACCGCAATGCTCTTTTATCTGGTCTTCCCAAAAAGACAATCATCCAGAACGCTGCTGCCAGAATCCTCACAAGAACCAAGAAAACTGAGCACTCCTGTTCTGAGATCCTTAAACTGGCTACAGAATAGACTTTAAAGTGATGCTGTTAGTTTAGAAATCACTTAATAAAATGGGGCCAGAATAGAGTACTCATCTTCTTGTAGAATATAAACCAAGTAGAGAGCTCAGAGATCTTTTGTTAGCAGTCAGCTGGTAGAACTTCCAGTTAGGACAGGGTGAAAATGCATTTAGCTACTATGCTTTACACAGATGGAATAAACTTCCTCTTGATATCAAATGCTCTCCAATGCTGGACGCATTTGAAGTTAAACTGAAAACTCTGTTTTCCCATGCCTTTCTTTCGTCGGATTTTACTGCACTGTTTTAACTATTCTTTATTTGTAATCCTTTTTCTGTCCAATTATTCATTAAATTATTTTTATTTCATAATTTTTATTATTTTTTAAATAAATTTATTTCATCTTAATGCCTTGTAAAGCACTTTGAGTTGCCTTTGTGTACGACATGTGCTATACAAATAAACTTGCCTTGCCTTTTTCATTTGGAAGAGGATCATAAATAATATGTAAATAATTAAAATAAACAACCATATATTGATGTAATTGCTTTCAAGTTTACTTACATATTAAACACTTCTAACTAATTCAAATCAATGTAGGGCAGAAAGGTTTGATCACGGCTGTAGCACCACTTTCAAAGTAAAATATTGTTATGCTGAAAAGGAGCTAGTGCCAAATTACAGCGGTGATCACAGGACTTGTATGGTGTTATCAGCTCGAATGTTTCAGTTTACCTAAAAACTAATCTACCTTTTTTTAAACAAAGGCTGGTGCGGTCCCCAGACTGTGGAGCAAGATGAAACAATAACAGGGTTCACCTTACGGCCTAGTAGCACGAACAGACTGGGATCTGGAGAAAAAGAGCGGCCACTGACGTCACTCTCTTCCACAACTTGGAATGCCAAAGTCAAATTGAATTATACTACACTTTTTGTGGGGGCCGGGCATGAAAACGAAAAAGCAATTTCCTCTTTGTTTTCTTTTTAGTTGTGTCACAAAATGAGCCAGATGAAGAAGGAAATAAAAAAGCAATTTGAATGATTTATTATTAATTTTATTTATGAGTCAAATAATGCAGCCATGACCTTGAAATGAAAAAGCTTTCCTGCTAATGCATTTTCATTTTCAAATTTGACATTTCAAATTGAATTTTGGTACATATTTGCTGGGGCATCTTTTGAAAATTAAATATTTTTCTTTATCCTTTTAATTAAGTTACAAAATGAGCAGTTTTGAAGAAGAAAATGAAAATCCAGTAAAATCCGACTCATTTTATTTGAGTCCAAAAAAATGCAGCTATAATATATATGATATAAAACCATATAATTTGAATATGGTACAGAATTGATTTCATAGTTTCTGTCTTTACTCACACTCACATATACCTGCTAAGTAGAAGACCTGAAAAATACACAGTTTTAGCAGAAGTAATACATTTGCACACAAAACAAGTGACTCAGTGCTCACCACTTGAGTTCTGTGAGCTGTTTGTGTCAACCAGACTAGACTGAATTGCATTCTCCAGTTTCCGCCTGAATGGGCTGTCTGTAAGAGAAAGCACAAGAGAAACAATGACTGACAAGCCCATACGAAATAAAGTGCATAATATTTTAAATTCAAGCTACAAACATTGAAGATGAAGTTAAATTAATATCATCTACTTTACACTTAATTCTAGTTTGCAGCATGCAAATCAATCATGTCAACAGAGTTAAATAAGGATCTAAATATTCACATTAAATTTAAATATGGGTTTAATTCCTCTTCTTCATTCCTTCTTTTGACCCACTTCTAAGATGCTAGTGTGCGGCATGCTTTAAATAGGCAGAGTGCTTCTTAACAGAAAAATGGGGGTGGGGGAGGTCATGAGCCGCAAAATGCAGTTCCAATGGGGAGAAAAATCAATCCTTTTTGACAGCTAAAATATGCTCATTATTGAGTTTTTGGAATGTATTTATTTTTTCTGGGTTTATGAATGTTTCTGGCACAGTCCAATATCTTTAATGAGGCTAACATTTCACAAGCGTCTTGTCTATTTTTGTTCCAAAGTTTGATTTTTTTTTTTTTTTTTGATGTGGTTACTTGCTTGAGGCAATTAAAAGGAATTACAACAAAAAAATAAAATAAAAACAAAGAAACTCAATGCAGTAACTATTCAAAATAGTTTAATAGTCTCTATCAAGGCTGCTATCAATGCAGTACAACAGCAACCCAGAACCTCATAAGAACGACTGTGGTATTATTGTGGTAGTCTCCGCTCTCAAATCCAGCTATGCTATACTAATACCATGTTAACCCCTTCTAAATGACACTGATTTATTAGATTCCTGCTAAAAAATGTAATATTCAATTCATACAAATTGCACATCCCTCCTATAATCATACACTACCAAACACATATAATGTTATTAACCACATATTTAACTTAAACTTATTATATAACTGTTATGTGGGTGTTATGTGTCTGCTGCTGAGACAAATTAATCTCCCTCATGGGATTACTAAAGTATCTATCCATCCATCATCAAAGCTACTAAGTGCATCTGAATAAATTTTGAATTAAAACAAACAATGTGTATGAGATTGCAAAAGAAGTATGAAACTAAATGGCCATTAGAATGAATTAGTATGCAACAGTGGAGGACACCGAGGCCTTCTTATTGCACCACGGAGAAGGCTTGCTTGCCATTTTTAACCGTATCAAAGTTTAGTTGTAAAAATAAAGTTGTAAAGTTAAAGTAGATTTAGAGTTTTAAATAAGTTTTAAATATGGCGGTTGTGAAGGAGTCGCTCTCAAGACTCATCAGCGATGTCACTCTCTGGCCAATCAGTGGCCTGCATCCCGGTGAGGTTGCATTTTCAGCCCAGCTCAGTTAGAACGCCAGCCAAGTAGGTGCAAAAAAACGGAGATACGAGCCAGAACTATGACCTAGTGGAAAACCCTTAAAACAGCGTAGAGTCGAGCCGAGCTGAGTAGGTACTAGTGGAAATCGGCCATAAGACTCAATTCAAAACTGGGCTGTACAAAGTGATTTAGATTATGCAAGTAATGCGGTATCTGGATGGCGGGACCAGTCAAAACCAGTTATTACCACTGAATCTGGGACTTCTGGTTTTAAGAAAGAAAAAAAAAAAGAAGAAACAATACAACACTCCCACTGATTCGGAAGGAACTGATTTAGCACAAGGATACGGATGAAATGGGGTAGAATGTTGACGTGCTAAACCTGTTCATGTCATTTCATCAGGGAAAAGACCATTACTGATTTGGGAGATTTGAGGTGATCTCTCTACTTTGTCTGGAATAACTGGAGGAAGCCATAACACAGAAACGCGCATATCTGAAAAGCCCTGGGAGAATGTATGTACCCTTGTACGTCTTGTTCTGCGGGACTTACCTATTGTTTGATCAGGGACTTTTTATTTCAGAGATCTATCGACTTCTAATCTGTGAAGTCGATGGCAGGCTTGTTTTTGTAGCATATTGCAGCTAGTCACTAGTTCCAGTTTTCTGCGGCCTTCACATACTTGTATTTTTGCAATACGTTGGAATTGCGTTTTGGTTTATAGGTTTTAATCTGATCTTTTTCCCATCTCTGTGGTGTGTTGCATGAGTATATTGTATGTTTTGTGTGATGAAAAGAGGCTTGAACAATATCAACCTGGCCCACCAGTGGACATGGGAGTAGCTGTTAGCTACCAACCAACTGCACTTCTGCGACCTTGTGATCAACCAGAGATGACATTATTCAACAATATAACATGGCAAAATAAGTTGTTTTACTGTTTTATCAGCACCCATAAGAGATGGGATCATTTCACCAACCAATACACAGTAATTGCCACTGTTTAAATTATGTGTCGAGTCATTGAATAACAATTAATGATGATGAATTAACAAAGAATGGACTCCAAAATTCACCTGTAGTGAGGAGACTGTCTTCCTGTACTACAATTCAGCAACAGCGTTAAATCAACTTTTAATATTTTAAAATCAGGACTCTGTGTTTGTGAATGTTCACCAATGCACAGCAGGAAATACAATTCACAACGGCTGTTTTCAATTAAGTTTAAATCTTCATTTGCAGACACTGTTGGTGTTTCAGTATCACCCGCTGGTGTTTACGGATTCCACTCATATTAGGGCTAAATCACATTTTTACTGGCATTATAATACCAGTCAACACTTGAAGTGCAGCATTATTGAATGCTCTCTGAAGTTTCAAGGTAGTTGAAAAGGGCTACAAGAGAGCACTAGCCAGCCAGGGGACAGCTGCAAGAATGCCGTCAATTGCAGATCCAGATTTCAGAAACAATGACTTGCACCATTGTTACAAGATAAATCAGTGCAATCTGTCTTACAGTAACTGGGAGTAGTAATGGCATTTTGGCTCATATATGTTTGATTTGCGCAGCTCTGAGCTATTTAAAAATAACATCTTTAAACAGAGCAATAACACAGTAAGATAAAGATATCTGATTACCATATTTCAGCCGCAGTCCAGAAGCGGTTATACGAAGTGTTTTTCTAAGTTTAAGTGTTCTGATTGTAAGATTAAAAGTGTTTTGACATAAGCCCCTAGTGACATGTCAGAGCTAAAATTATTTATTATTTTGCTACAAAGGCATATTCTATCCCAAACGAAAGTTTATGCAATTACGATCTAAAAATAGGCTTAAGCTTTGTTTTTTTGCTTTTTTTAAACTCTGGAATGTTCATTCAACACAACAAAGTTATACTTACTTTTTATTTTACCAGCTTGGTTGGGACCATATTTGCTCATGTCCAAACTACCACATTCCTGCATGTGCGATGTCTTGATATCAAACGAGCCTTTGTCGAAAGAGATTCCCAGTCAGATGCACACAAATATCACACTTTAGGAGCAATTTACTGATCTTAATAGGATCATCTATGAAGCAATTTTAATTTATGAGTTTTGCATGTATACAGTCAGAATGGCTATGAAATGAATCATTTGTTTTAATTCTAGATTTTGGACATTTTCCAATTGTACTTGAAGTATAGTACACAGACTCACCCAGTGGTGTGTGAAGAGCAACGTGTTCCTGGTACGGGTTAAAATATTTGTACTGCTTCCCACAGAACTCACAAATATAGCTCCCAGTTTCTGGAAAAAAAAAAGACCACACAAACAGACATTCGTTTTCACCATAATCCACGTTTGTTAGTGATGAAGCAATCATCATGTCAGCTAAGATCAAATTTGTTGGATTAGTTGTTAATTAAAAAGAGGGACGGAGTCGTTTTATTAATCATGTCTTATGTAATTAGGGAGAAACAGAAAACAGACTGAAACAGAGATAAGGAAAGAGCAGAGATTCTGGTTGTAAATTTTCCCAACTGAATTTACGTTTAGCAGTACCTCAATAATAGACACTACAGAAACACAGGCCCTTTTCTGCACAGTGTGTGGAGGTTCACCCAAATCAGTAGTAATTATAATTTCAGTGATACGTGCAGGCATCCCACCTGCAAACATAGCCAATCGTGTTTGAAGGGACTCAAGCAGCCGTCGGTTGAACCTGTGGTCTCTTTGGACGTGGGTAAGTGCTTTTTCCCCTGCGAAAGAGGACTTTTGGTTTCATGTTCTCAAACCTTTCCATGTGGAGTTAGCTTATAAGCGTAGTGTTATTTTTTCTAACAATCCATTCTAACTTAGATTTCTGATATTACTTTCTAAAAGTAAAATATAAATATCTATAAAACAGTGAATATTTAAAAGTCTTTACAAATATTGTTATAAGGAATTAGAATCATTAAAAACTAATATTTGTAAAGCTGTCCTGCAATAAAAATCATTTCTATGATTTCCTAACAAACTCTTGGAGTTTAGCAGTAGCTGTAATTATCCTAAACGATATGGTGAACAATACTTGGTTTGAGATGAGAGTTCATTTCAGAGTACTTTGTCATCCAAATAATTACTGATAAAAGTCAACATACATGACACACTTCCTCACAGAAACAAAAGTTTGACAAGATTTTTCAGGGAACTACTTTCTACGTGCCATCATCTTGCTTGAAAGCAAGGGAGGTACAGAGTTCTGACATGTCTTGTATGCTTAATCAAACCATATGTCTTAACCTAGGTCTGGACCCATATTAAGACATGCGACCCTTAATTAGATGGTAAGGACTGTAAACTTTGACTGGGGACAAGAACAAAAATCAAAAACAAAAACAAAAAACAACATGAATCAAAGCAGTTCTGAGAGAGAATGGAAGTACTTGGAACTTTAAACCTATGTGAAATTAAACCCTCTGATGAGCCTCGAAAATGTAAATCAGCCTATGTGATAATGTGGATAGGGTCCATAAAGATCAACTGAGGTGAATTTAACTTTGTAAGTGTACATAAAGTTTATATTATAGGACTGTTTGTACAGGTATCTCTGTCCTGTAGAAATGTGCAAAGCAGTACAATATCAGTAGTTGACTTGTATGGACTTATGACAAGACAGCAGCAAATAGATGGCAATTCCAATACAATCATTCCTAAACAACCAAACATGGTTTATCTGTAGGGAAGGGACGCTACTCATGTCATCATTAATGTGTAATAACACTGTCAGAGGCTTAAATTAGTTATTTATTTTGACATAGTTCAGTTGGCCCCTGTGCTAAAATTGCCATTTTGGTGCAAACACATATTCCGCTCAAACTCAAAACTATTTCAATTTTTTATAGTCACTAACAAAAGTGAACACTTCTTACCATCTAATAATAGACTAAGGGTTGTTTTAACTCCAGAGTATTACTTTCATAATTCAGCCTGCTAGGCAATTGCACAAGTCAATTAATCAACTCGTTTAGTTGGTGATGCTCAGCCTGGCTGCCTGGTTGCCTTGTCCACTAGAAATTACTGTTCTTATTTTTATTTTTTTTTAACTTGGATGGCTCCGTCCTCAGTATTGATGAAAAGGGAGAAAGGATGTTTTGCTTTGTATCATACTAAAAAAAGGTTTAATAATTGGGCAATTAATTAATTGCCCATTTCAAAGTCATTTTAAGATTTTTGAAATCAGCTCACAGACTCAAACTTGTCATGGTTCACCAGTCTCTAATAAACTGCACATATTTACTGTATTTGATCTTGCTTTCTTATTTGTATCTGTATTTCATATTTCATTTCAGTACATTCAACTCAGGGAACACAGACTATGCTTAAAAAATAAATACATAAATTAATATAATTACACATCTACAGAAACATAATAAACTACAGTTCTGAAATTGGTCATTACTAAAAAATGTAAATCCTAAATATCATACACAAATCCTAATTTCCATTTTTGTTTATTGTAATTGTGGGAGTAGCAACAAGAAGAGTCTTCTCTTAAAAGTATTTGAGTGTCCTCATTGTTGCAGAAGAATTACTCTTTATTATTTTCTAATATTGTTAATTCTTGCACATTGTACCATAAAGTCTACCGACCCATAACTGCAAAACCAGGGTACATACTAAACTCTTCATTTTGACTAACTTGACACCCTTAAAAGTACATCAAACATACTTACTTGGTCCAATTTTCTGATAGGGTTCAACTGGCTCCTCCTCTTTAAGGCCATCCACAGGTAACACTACCTGTTCATATGGATCTAAGAGATAAAGATAGGAGACAACAAATTAAAATGTCATTTGTGCTCTCAGTGAATTCTTACATTTGCCATAAAAGGCAACTTGTTCCCTGAAAAGAACAAACATGAATTTAACTTTGTAATTTAAATGAGGTAATTGTTCTACTTTTCTGTGACTTCAACTAGCGCTACAAATTAAAGTGAACTAAAATATTGTGCCCATAAATTTTCTTTGCCAAAAGCCAAAATATTGCATGCGCATATTTCGAGTACACTTCGGTGAATACAAAATCTGTTCAGACACTGGTCATTATTGCTGTGTATGAACTGGTTGGTTACTCCATACCAACCCTTCCATGTTAAGGAGCTTGTATGAGGTTCCAGAAGTATAAAACCTCAATGTAATTTGCAACAACTAAAGTAAGCTTGCATATAATTTCTATATAAACCTGTATCTTACTAAACAGTGATCATTTTTGTAAGCCAGAAGACGAAACTTTGTTTAAAAAAAAGTCTATTAATATTAAAAATCTGTTCATGCAACAATATTTCTATTCTGTTGGGTATTTGTGTAGTTCTGTCATATTTAAGATATTTGAAAGGTGAAAATGACAAGAACATCTTACTCAACAAAACCCTTTCAGTTTGTTTTCTTTGAAAATTTCCTCTGGTCACCTTTGCTGCTTTTTTTTTCCCAGTATGATTATGGATTACATAATTGAGGATATTTTGGGACAAAATTCAAGAAATTTGTCAACATTAAGCTTTACATGGGGACCCCTTAAAAGACACTCAGAGCAGCAGAATAGCAATGATGAGATGGACTTGACATGGCTGCATGTGGTAAGAGATATTAGAATTGTTTACTACAACAAAAGTGCCAGTACTGTTCTGTTTACCGTTACCTCAACAGTAAGCACATGTGTCTTGTTCAAGCGACACTCTTATTGTTTTATGATGTTGCTCGCCCCACACTGCGATCAAATTTAGGGTCACCTCAAAGTTCTACTCATTGATCATTTGATTGCACCACCGGATGTTACACAACGCAAGGCTTTGATAAAATATTCAATTAATGTCTGTAAATTATAGTAAAACACAGACCCATCTGAATGCGCTATAAACGTCGGGCTATAATTTAAAAATTTCTGCAGGTCCCCAGGTAATACTAGTCCAGTGCAATTAGGGCATTAAACATATTAAATAGTATGAGATGTAATTCTTTTTTGAAGATGCAATGGGGCTTACATGGAAAAAGGTTTGGAACCAATCATTTAGTATACAACCATCAAATTAATCACTAGTGTTACAATTCATAATGAACTTTTTTTTATTTTAAAAAAAGGAAAGAAATCTGCTCGGGAATATTGGCAAATTTGGAAGATCTGCAGCAGTCAGAATGCAGATAAGTCAGAAAAATTATAAAACGTTTAGCAGAAGGGAAAAGAAAAAGACTAAAAAATACCAGCTCTAAGATTTTACATGGTTTCATGAGAACGCAAGGGTTTTTTTTTGTAATTAATTCTTCTAGAAACCATGACGTGAACTGGAAAAAAGTTTCAAGTGGAGTTGGCATGAAATGACCCAACTGGAGGAATCATTCAATGGCTTTCAAACTCAAGACTGGAGTTTCAAAGAAGACATGAATTGGAAGAAAAAAAAAGAAAATCCCTGGTTACCATCAACTGCATGCAGGTCACGGTGCTCCTGGAAGCAGCTGTAGTATTTATACTTCTTGCCACAGATGTCACAGGAGTAACGGAAGCTACCTGCAGATGAACAGAGACAGACCAACAGAGTTTATGTCTGATTCACATCCAGTCATCCATTGTGCAGGCGACTGAATGGCAATAGGACTACCAATCAATATTTAATGCATGACAAATAGAATGTAATCTGGGCTTATAACTGCTCACTGGAAATAAAATATCACATTATTTAGGCACAATTTACAGGTGAGAGCAGAAGAGGTGGGGCAGTTACAGATGAACAACTGAAATGAAAACAATTCCCAAGGAACCTCCACAGCTATTCTGGTTGCTTTTCACACTTAGTTTGCAATGCACAACAACACGCCATGATAAAAAAAAAAAAAAAAAAAAAAAAAAAAAAAAAAAAAAAAAAAAAAAAAACCTCCGGAACCCAACCGGGCTTTACCCTAGTCCCCCCCCCCCCCCCCGTCCTTTTTCTT
>JBAMYA010047490.1:0-10382 GCA_037176975.1 Arrhamphus sclerolepis
CACACACACACACACACACACACACACACACACACACACACACACACACACACACACACACACACACACACAAATACTTGTGATAATACCACAAATTACCACGTTCCCTATAACTGAATATCAGAACAAGGCTTAAAAACATTCATCCACCCATAATAAAGTAAAATAAACAACACTCAAGAAATCTAAATAAGTGCACCTCACACCAAAGTCAGTAAAACAATAAAATACAGAATTAAATAGAGCTGAAATTTCAGTCTTGTACTTCCATTTTAATATAAGGTATTTTCACCTACAGCGCTTTCGCTGCAGTTAGCCTATGTGACGAGAGGACAGAATCATCCGGGTTGCAGAATGCAGCGCAACACCGGTGTAACAACGACAGCTGCGCTGCATCCGGGTGACCGAACAGCGCAGACTCAATCCCCGCCGCAGTTTGCTGCGTTTCCGTAGCCAGTCTGCTACCCGCGGAGTCCTGGCTGGCTGGGAAACAGCTCTCGGAAACGATTAACCCCGATCGTATAACGCTACGAAAAGAGAATTAGAATTTTTTTTAAAAAAAGAAAAAAAGCCGGACGCTTAAATGGCGGATTGACACTGACATCGGAAACAAGTCGCTTGATCAAATGTTCGTGACGCGGCAGGTTCCCGGAGAGAGCGCTGACAGCCGCCGTAACATGTGAGATGAAGTCGGGAGGATTTTAACTGTTTAACGGTGCGTTATTTCAGCTAACCAGCTAGCAGCCTCCTCCTCCTCCTCATCCCCCCCCACCCCAACCCAATCCAATTAATGGTAGCTCGCGCTTGATCCGTTTTTCTCAGCCCCGTCGCGAGGAAAATGAAGAAGTTCAACATTAGGAAGGTGCTGGACGGCTTGACGGCGGCGTCCTCCTCCTCTTCTTCGTCCTCCTCCGCGGCTGCTCAGCCCGGTGCTCCCCGGGAGAACGACGCCGTCCAGGAGATTCTCCAGTCGGAGCATTTTCAGCTTTGTAAGGTAAATAATAATAATGATAATAAAAAACCTGCTAACGCTCACAGAGACGGTCAGATGACAGCGGCGTGACCAAAACACGAAGGTTGTCTTCATGTCAGAGCGGGACACAAAAAAAAATTATTAATAAATATTACATTTAACAATGTTCGTCTGAGCTGTGCTGGCATTAATAGGGAATCAATTTTAGCCCCTGTTTTCCTCGCTGAAGCTTTGAATATTCGCCCTAAGCCACATTAATTAATTAATTAATTTGTTTATTTATTTATTGCCCGTCATCGTTTTGAATTAGCTTTACTAAAATAACCGAGCCTTTTATTGTTACAATACAGTTGTTCTGTTTGTCCTCGAGGAAACCATTTATGCATATTTATGATAATGATCCGTTCATTTTTATATGCAACTGGTGTTAACTGGTGTCTTGTTTCAACTACAGTAACAACTGGGACGTTTTGTGTTTTAATAAATAAAAGAAAAAAGAAAGGAAAGAGAAACTGTTGTAGCTGTTGCATTTGAACGCTTGAGATATAACTGGATTCTTGTCATTTCACAAACTCTCTTTAAAGGGTAGATATGAAAAATAAAATGAATATTTGCATACATGAGAGCGCTTTCTTTGGAGTGTCGGAAGTGACTGCAAAATAATACATTTAAGTCTTAAAATATGTAAGTTGGTGGGCGGAGATCTGTGGTGCACTTAATTTACCTTTGGCCATTGACCGTTACGTCCTGGACAAACCATCTGATGTTTTTTTTCTTTCTTTGTATTAAACAAAGCTTTTGAATGCTATTTTTCATTCATCCTCATTCCCAAGAGGTGGGACAAAGCTGTCAGAGCCAATGGCTAGCTGTCACTCAGGAACATCAAATCACATCCGGGGATCTGATTGGTCAGCTTTGGTCTGCTGTTGTGGTTCCAAAAAACAAACAAAAAAAACCAACGTACAGTTGTCATGGATGTAATATGTAACCACAGATGAAAAATGAAGCTATTTTCATGCCACGCTGTAAATATGTTTACTTCTGCTCCAAAGTTGACATTTTTAACATGGGGCTCAATGGTGACTTGCTCTGTTTTGGAGCCAGCACCTAGAGGTCAGTCGAGGAACTGCACTTGGTATTCAGCACATTTAAACGGCATAGCAACATGTCCACTTGGGGCTGCACAAAATTTAGCAGTGCAGTATCAGCATTGCAAAGACCTGAAAATATTGGCATAAATGATGGTCTGTCATTTTCCAATATTAAATGTTGATAATAAATTTGACCAATCAGATGCCATCGTACAGCCTGAGATACCAAAGTTCATTGTAGTTTATACAGTTTGTTTTTGTGGCAGGGTGCACTTAAAAAAACAAACAAGCAAATAATATGTTGGTTTAATTTAATGACTTTGCATTTATTTATTTTTTGAAGTGTCTGCATGCACTATTTTCTGTTTGAGGTAAAATATCGGTTTACATATCACAAGTCATATCATCATCACAATTTTCACATCAGTTTCCTAATATCATGCAGCCCTACGTCTGCTGGTTTAAGAAGTGAACAGTATTTTGTGCATGCTGGACACAATGTGAATAAAGTAATAAATATTAAAATTAGTTGAGTGTTGGCTTTGTTGTTGTGAATAGTAGCCATGCGGGATTCTGAAGGTCATGTTAGGCTGGACCAAGAGGCAACCATCCCTCTTCCAGGTTGAAGCTCATCCAGGAAGTATGTTTTGTTGCAGTTCCTTCACTAACCACTAGGTGTTTGCTCTAATACAGACCAAATCCCCATTGACCCCCATGTTAAAAGTGACAACTTTGCAGTGGAATTAAATATATTCACAGCCTGGTACAAAAATCTTTTTTTTCCTTCTGTGGCTGCATTTTACATCCATGAAAACTGTATGGGGGTGATTTTTTTTTTTGTACTACATACTCACATTTGTACTCGCATAAATTGCGGCTTCAAAGGCTCTCTATACAAATGAATGGGTCATGTGACCAGATAGTTCAGCCAGTATTTACAGTCAATGGGCTGGACACCCATTCACAAAAGTAACAACCAAGTTCACTGCAGAACTGCTTTGAATGATGTCTTGGGTGTTTTTTTTTTTTTAAGCTGATCCCAGTCTGGTTGCTGTGCTGATGCCACATGCTTCGTTTCTCTCACTGGTTACATTTCCTATCCGGTGTCAGGAGGCAATTTCATCTGCATCCATTGGTAATGTCCCCCTGGAAATCAGATTAGAAAACTGAATTATCAGACTAATTCTTTGTATGGGGGGGGGGCTTAGGAGGGCTGGCCAGGCGAGGCATAGATACAGTTTCTTCAACTTTCCCAGTTTGAATTCTGACTTTAGGGGACATTCCAGTAAAAACGTCAAACTTGAACCCTGGAAATTCCGACCTCACAGTGTAAATAGAAAAAAAACCAAAACGCTGAGGTGATTTGCACAAAGCTGTATGACACATCTAAGAAAAGGCAGACTCTTCAGAAGAGGAAGGTGAAGCTTAGTCAAATGGCTGACACCCCTCCCCTCAAAAATATGGGACCTCTTGTATAGTATTTGTGGTATTTTGGTCCAGCGGTGTCACCTTATTTCATTAAGACCTCAGAAAATCACATAAGAGTCTTAAAAAAAAAAGACACAATGTCTCTTTAAGCTTTGAAGAAAAGAAAACCTGTCTCACTAGTCTCAAGGGTCAGTGTGCAAGATTACCCAGAAGTCTTTTAATCACGCCTGGTTTCATGTTTCAGAGTGTTTCGGTTAAACATTGAGAGACCCTCCCCTCCCTCCTCCTCCTCCCAGTCCAGCTGGGAGCAGAGCAGGTCAGCGTCCCAGGTCACAGGGCCGTGGCATCACCTGTTATGTAACCCCCGCTACAGGGTCTCACGGGTGGCTTGACGAGGTTTATGGCCTGAATCAATTGAGTTATCGATGCCTAATGATGATAATATTTTGGTGGCTGGAGCGCCGCGAGATCCTGGCAACAGGCTGCGATCCAAAAAGTCTGCAAGCACGAGACTGAGGACGGTGGAAAATTGATAAAGTAATGTTGTTTTACAGGAATAAAGCCTGCGTGCAATTTTCCCGAAAAATATTCCAGCACTCGGGTCGAGGTTTGATCTAATTTATGTTGATAATGAGCTCAATTTTCCACGTTGATGGGTTGTATTTCTAAGGAATTATGTTTATTTTTTTTCCCTCCTCTAATGCAAAGTTGCCCGGTGGAGGAGAAGATGGATTAGCTGACTGCAGGCCTGACATAAATTCTGTTTTCTCCTGCAGACTGTGCGTCATGGCTTTCCATATCAACCATCCTCCATGGCTTTTGACCCTGTACAGAAAATCTTGGCCATCGGGACTCAGACGGGAGCTTTGAGGCTGTATCCTTTTCTTCCTTTTGTCCAAGTGAAAATGAAGAAGGTCACCTAAGGAAAGCAGATATGTGGTATCTCAACCAGTAGATAATAATCTTTTTTTTTCTTCTTTCTTTTGCTGTGTCTGTACATACGTGTGCAAGGTAGTGGAGTCACTTTATGAGTAAGTGGCTATTCAACATTCCACAAAGTTGGGGGATTTCACCTAGTTTCTCCTTCTTTTTATTTGTTCCTTGTTAGTGGAAGCGCTGACAGGAGCATCCGTGAGCACATGCTGGGATGTTTCTCTGCAGCCTCCTCCTCCTGGAGCACCCAGGCTCATTAGTGGCATGCAGTTGCATGAGCAGCTCCTCCACCATATGTTAAGGAGCCAACCTCATCAACTGTGCTGCCCAGTCAGTGCCAGAATGCCACTTCATGCGTGCTGTAAACATAACTGTACGTGCACAACACACACACGTACACACACACAAGCAATCACACTGTCACAGAGTTGTGTGCACCCACCTCACATGTTTTTATTATGAACCAGGAGTCACAGCAACAAAACATGCCCTGGAAATCTAGAGCGTCACGCTCTGCATGTGACTCCACCGCTGCCCACCCCCCACCCCCACCAGGGTCGAGTTGTTAGCGCGCTAAAGTCGAGGGGTTTCCCTGTGTGCTCATGTCCAGCTTGAGAGACACATCTGCTTTAAGATTTTCATTAGAAGTATCCCTGCGCTCGTCTTTATCTACTCTTGAGATTAAGAGAGTGTTTTGTTTTCACTGGGCGACTCCCAGAGAACACACACACACACACACATGCATACACACTGCTACCACATTGCCTTAATGCGCAAGGTGAAGCTGATGGGATTACTGTCACTCAGGCAATTGGTCCATTTATCAAAGCGACGAGCTGTATCGATCCACCTCGTTGCCCCTGGAGTTTGGAAACGCCGCCATAGCTCAGTAGACGTGAGCTCAATGAGGTGTCAACAAGCAATAAACGTCTGCTTTTACAAGATCTGTCTCTACTACAGTGTTTTAATCAGTGTCTCACTGCAGGCGGCGTTCGACTGGTTCTGTTGCTTGTTTTGGCAGCGTGGTCAGTAGAGATGGGACACTGGGCGTTTGTTTTTTTTTTTGCAGATGTGCGTGTTTTTAAGGTCAGCGTCCTCTTGCAGGTGACTGGTCAGGAGGATTTCGCTTTGTGTCAGCTCGCATGGTAAAGAAAACTTCCTGCACTGGTGATGATCATTTGACTTTGTGCTGCTGTTGAAATGCTGCGGTTAACCACGTTGGTTTACCAGATGGGGAAGCGTCGATGTTCACGGGGGCTGACTTCAGCACGTCTTGTCTTCAGGCTGTTTGGAAACAGAGAGGAAATCCTTTTGAAGGTTGATAGAGATTCATGTTTGAAATCTGTTTCTGACACGATGGCAGAGGATTTGTACTCGAGTGCGTGTGTTTTCACGCAGTACTGACACGTGTGTAGATTCTGAACCCAACGCGACATTTACAGCTGCAGATGATCATTTTATTGTTGATTATTTTTTATTTTTTTCTTTAACTCCTTAAATGGGGCGTCTGTAGTTCTGTGGGCATACTTTTGTTCGGAAACAATGTGAATCAACACAGTTTTAAAAATTTAATATATTTTTGCAGCAAAATAGCAATGAATTTTAATACTTGGGATAATGGAGATGTCAGAATATATTTCTATTTTTAAACTAAAAGACTCGGTGATGGTCCATACAGGGTTCTGACAATCTGAGGGAACTAATGAGGGCAGCTGATCAAATTTAATCAAAAAGTGCAACTCAAATAAAGAAGAAAGAGATTTATTTTTCTTGATTTTAGTTATTTTCTTCTCAAAACACATCGGTGTATTAGCACATTAGCAACAACCTGGGATACTTGGGTATCTACCAACTTCATGTCAGGCAATGTGACTGGAATTAATCTTATAAGACTGTAAAAATGAACCCAGCAATTTTTCTGGTCAAAAATATTAAAGGACTACTCATCCAGCTGTAACTCGTACCTTCATAAGTGAACAGAAGGTGTACGCTTTCTGTTTGGCCGCTTCCATCCTGTCACCAGTTCGTACGAGGCGACTACCGAAGTCAGGACAGCTTCTGTCAATAGATGCCTGCAAGATGCCTTTTATTTTTCCATAAATATTTAAGTGATGATCCAGTTCTGTGAAAGCAGAGGCCGTGAGCTCCGCTCCTTTTGTGTCTATGGACAGAACTGTTACATGATGTCAGTAGCTGCCCACATAACATCTGACGGGAGGACGGTTTTTAATACACGTTTTACACACATTTAAAGTCAAAATAACCTTGTTGTCTGCAGGATCTCTATCAACGCTGTCACTTATGTAGCTCCGTTTCATCTGAGATTCATGTCATTTCGATCTAACGGAAGTTTTCACTCCTCACCATCCATGCTAATGAGGTTGTTTTATCTGCCGAATTTAACCTCTTAAAAGCAAACAAACGTATTTATTCAGAGACTGATAGGAGATTTATGAACGGACTACACTCTCCTGCTCTACCTTAAGAACATTTACTTGAGGGAAAATTGATTCCATCCTACCAATGGAGCCTTAAGTATGTGGAAAACAACGCCACCGATCATCTAACGCTGTTCTTTTAGCAGATGGTGGCTACAATTGGAGGGGTTTCCTTTTTAATTTACCTGTATGAAGTTAATGTTTTTAAACTGTCTTCCTGTTTTGGTCGCACTGTTAGAGTCACATGTGTGGCATATGAGTAGATATATATATATATACATATATATATTTATATATGTATATATATATATATATATATATATATATATATATATATATGTGTATATTTATGTCAACTCCCATGTTAACAGATTAGTGCATCCACAGCAGCTGCATGCTGAGCACGTCTCTGCAGCTGCATGCCAGTTACAGTTTCAGCTCGTCTGTTTTTCAGCACGTGAGCTAAGACATGTTGGGCATGTGATTTTGAGCAAAGCTAAAAGTTTTCTTGCTCGTTCTCTTGACCGTACATCAGCAACAGTTCACCTTTCTCTGTGGTTTCAGTGTGTAGGTACGATGTCACACGTGTGTGACTAATACAGTGACTTTTCTTCGTGGATTTCATTCAAAGCTTTGATGTATAAATAAAAATACCGAAATCTGAGAATCAAAATCCGGAATCTATAACGAAGAAATCAGTCTTTCACCGAGACTTCAGTTGTCTTTCTCAGTCGCACTTTTCTTTTTGCGTTTGAACTCTGAATCAGCGCCACATCAATCAACAGCAGATGAGGCGGGACATAGCTGATGTCTAGCAGCTCATTGGCTGCTGAGTAACCTGATAATCTTGTCCTAGTGCTTCACCCGTTATTATCTTATCATGTTCATGTTCTGAAATGTCCCCAGTAAGGGACACTGCAGCTGGGAGGGGCTGTCTGCCAAGGACTGGTCCCATTATGACTGCTTTTGGACAGAGAAGGACTGACTGAAACCCCCCTGCTGGTTAAGAAGAGTAACAATACATGCTTTCACGTCAGTCCTCAAGAGTCCCCAGTAACACCAGACAAAGTCGCTAGATTTGTTGCTAGTCAAAAAAAAAGTCTCCAAAAGGGGTGTGAATACCCACTAAACACAGAGATAAAGTCGCTAAGTTGGTAATGTTGACGTATAAAATGCTGAGTCATTCAGTAGCCAATGACCTGCTAGACCTCAGCTATGTCCCGCCTCCTCTGCTGATTGACGTGGTGCAGATTTTACGCTCATTTCAGAATTGCAATTGCAAAAAGGGGAAAAAAAAAATGCAACTGAGGAAGACAGAGATGGTCAAAATGGACAAGTAAACATAAGCTAGCATCAAGTACAAGTTTAAGAAAAAAAGGTGTTCAAAAATAGGTGGGAACAAAAAGATCGAAAGCAGAAAGAGGTGAGGTCACGCCAGAACTAAACTGAGGCGACAGATCTGTGAAACGCTTGCAGAAAGCGATTGCATCACAGCAGAGCGGTTAGTGGTGTTAATACAAACACACGCAACCACGAGGCAGCAGATTAGCACATCAGGAAACATCAAATTATTAATTTGAGATTTAGATTTATTTATTTAGATTTTTCCGATTCTCTCACAGGAAGATCATCTTGTTCGGTGTGAATCACTTTTGTAGCACGACCCAGCTTCCATTGTGTAAATTACTTAAGGTATAAACAAGTAAATGATGACATCAACATCAAGACGAAGGAGTCTTGTTCTCTCAGATGTCTGAAAGACCCTAATTCATACCTGAGACTTTTATGATCATTGTCAAGTGTGGGAGGAAACTGAAAGAATGCTCCAGTTGAGCAGCACAGAGATAAAATCTCCTTCTGAGGTCGGACTCGGTGATTTCCTGCTACTCTAGAAAGTAGCTTTGCTCAGCTGCTCTGTTAACCTACATTTCAACAGGAGCATTTAACACTCTAGACACTTTTACAAGGCATACTTTTTTTTTTTTTAGTTTCCTAGAAGCAGAAGCATGCAGTAACGGCATCTTGTTTTAACTGTGGGAACATTGCTGAGAGGATCCTGCCGTATTAGAGGAATATTAACGATGTTAACTTCCCTGTTCTTAAAACTACATGAGCAGAGGGTTTGAACTGTACTTAACGACTCCTCCACGGTGGAACTGGAGCCATGATACCCATGATTAATTCTGAAAAATGTTGCAACGCACGGAGCTGGTCAGAAAGGTCATGGCTTAGTGTGTTTGTCTTGCGTTCATACAGATGCGATGCCCTCTGGGAGTTTTTCTTTGCTGCTGTTGCGCTTAAAGGTTTTCTGTTTTACGTACCAAAGCTTATTTTCTTAATATTTATTAATATGTGCTCGGGGTAATGCTGTGTAGCGCCTATAGAGGGTTTGTGTGGTAATAGATGCTGTATAAATAAAGTTGAACTGTTAAAGGAGCTGGACGGTTGAATTTCAGCTCAAATTGCACTCGGATCGTGAATGCAGCTGTTGGTGTTGCAGCTCTATTTTGGCTAGATCTCAGTAACAAGAGCACCTCTTTGTGTTTGCCACCATTCTGCCTCCCTCCAGATTCCTTGTATGATTAGATGTCATGCAGCTTCCTCCTCCTTTTGTGCATGAATATCTCAGTGAAAGCTGTCGGCCTGGTTGGAATAGAGAAGCGGACTCTTGTGGTATACGTGATATTTTCTCACCCTCTTCTGGTTCACACAGTCCAGCTTCAAATCTCACGTCTGCTCTTTGTTGAATAAATGGTGCATTCACATGAAGCTTCCACATAAAGTTTAATAAAGAGAGGTGAGAATTAAGTTAATCGAGCTGCTGTCGCGCTGGCTGACGTTTGTGAATAATTAAGCCAGACAGGGCCCACTGACTTTATGAATAACTCACCAGTTTGGGTTATTTCTTTCTCTTGTTGACTTTTTTCCCCTTTTTTTTAATGGAATGTAAGGAATGCAAGCTGAACATTTTAGTTAAGAAAAGTTGTTTCCCTTTTTATGAGAAGTTTCCCGCTCCCATTTCTGCCCGACCTTTCCCGGCAGCTGTCCTGTTTTCTTTGACTGAGCCAACTTTCAGCTTCGGCCGTGCAGGTGTGGAGTGCTACTGTCAGCATGAGAGCGGCGCTGCTGTCATCCAGCTCGAGTTCCTCATCAACGAGGTGCGTTGTCATTTCCTTTTTGTTTTTCTGTTCTGTGCCCTTGTACAGTTTTCTCTCCTTTCCTGCATCTGCTTTGTTCTTGCTCGAAAAAAATCATGATGGTTGTACCCATTTGTTATTTATTTATTTTTGATGTAAATCTAAATCACGTGTCAAACTCTAACCTCGAGGCCCGTGGGCCTAATCCAGCCCACCACTTTCATTTTATGTGGCCCAGCTGAAGCGTGCAAAGAGCAGATTTAAATGCGTCCGTTTGATTCAGTTCTGACATCAGACAGTGGAAGAAGTGAGGTGGAGAGCAGCTGCTTTAAGGTGGAATAACTGAGGTGGAGAGCAGCTGCTTTAAGGTGGAATAACTGAG
>JBAMYA010047491.1:0-10382 GCA_037176975.1 Arrhamphus sclerolepis
ATTTTGTGCAAAGTCTTTAAATACACACACACACACACACACACACACACACACATATATATATATATATATATATATATATACATATAAATATGTATATTTGGAGCTTTAGTACCATTTGAAAATGTGTGCTGCAGTTTTTCCAGGATTTCCAACATTTTGTCCACTTTTACTGATCCAAACAGCTGTGTAGAAACTCTTTCCCACCACAATGGGGGGAAAAAAATCATGAGAAGTTACATATGATTTACATTTAAAAAGAACAAACCTGTAGGATTAAAAATCACAACGCAAGTCAAAAATGGCTCCTACCATGATTGACGGACATAAAATGAGAAAATAAGATGTTAGGTCATGTGCACTGTCAAAATTGACAATTTGTATACGTGCTCTTTGTGGTATTAGACACAGAGAGAGATTCCTGAAGGATTTTCAACAAGTGTCTATTGGGTACAAATAACTACAGAGTTCTTAAAGTTTAAGCACAAAAAAAATGCTTCTTTTTTTTTTGTTTAAGGTTTTGGATGCAAGAACAACTTGTGTTGTCTGATAGTGAGCCTGAACATGGATTTCTGATTCAGAATTGTGTTTAATTCAGCACTGCCTGATGGCTTGAAGATCATTAAGATCATCTACAGCTGTCCAGTGTTTTCCAGTTGTCCATTTGGTACAGAAATGTCTTTTGACTCTTTTTATCGTTTAATATTGTGAACCACAGATCATTAGTTTCTGTGCAAATTTACACTAAAAGAATATAAAGTCCAAGATGACATTTTCTTTTCATTCTTACCCCGAAGTCCAAAAAGACCCTGACACTCCCACCTGGCCTCCACACCAGCCTCACTGGATGTAACTATGAGCGTATCAAAGTGGTTCATGACATAATTCATGAAAGCTCCGTCCTCACATTGCAGCAAGTGAAACACAAGCATGGTGACAATAATGATTTAATTCTCTTGAAGCCAAAGGAGGTTTACAAGATCCTCCGCAGTTTCAATACAGACAGTTCTGAGGAAGAAAAAGGCAGATGGGAATCTGATCTGAGATTTATAGAGGCTGAGACCTAGATCAGTCAGTCATACTGCTTCCTAGTATCCAACTCCGCCAGTTAGAGGCAACTTAAGATTTCACACAGACTTATGTTACTGCTGAAGAAGGTCAGAGAATGAACCCATTTCTGTTAAAACGGAAATGGGTCTGAGTATCCGTCCGACCCGCTCCACGCTCTCAGGTCAGTAGATCAGTTATCCTTAGTTGCCCCGCAGACAAAGAGGAAGCTTAGAGGTGATCACATTCTCAGTTGCTGCCCCCAAAATTGTGGAACAAGTTGCCTTTGAAACTCAGACTCACTTCACATTTTTAAATCCTCCCTTAAAACCCATTTCTTCTCTTTTAACTCAGGCTTTTATCATTTGTTTTTTTTTAAACTGCTCTTATGGTTTTATTTTTGTCTATTTGGTTTTCACATGTTGATTATTTTGTTGTATACCCCCGCCCCCATCTTGGCCAACCATGTTATTTTTAAAGTGCTTTATAAATAAAGTGGAATATGAAGAAGTTGAAAATGTCAGTCTGATGTTGGATCCTTCTTTCTGGAGTTACACTTCCTAAATGGTTTAATGTAATGTTCAATGTTTAAACGCCTCCAGGAGATGTGTCTTAATGATGAGCAATATCCTGATTTTCATAAAAGAGACTTTTAGAAAAATATTTACTGAATTGTGCTCAGAAATGTGATGATAATGCAGCTCACTAAATCAGTGGTACCTGTTCCAAAGATTAAAGGAAAAAATACTTATTTTTATACCAGATGTGGGACTTTATTTGGCTACTGAGGAACAACTGCATCTTCAAAAATGAAGCTAGGAAGCTATGAAGGTAAAACTGGGGCTTCCAGGTCTGCAGGGCAGACCTGGAAGCCCCGGTTTTACCAAGCTGACTCTGGAGTTAATGCTCTGTTCTTCTTGTACACCTCTATTCTGGTGTTGCTCTGGACTGTTATGAGCCCTCGCGGACTCTGAGATCCTCTGGCACCGGCCTTTTAATTGTTCCTAAAGTAAGAACTAAAACTTACAGCGAGGCTTTGTTCCATCACTACGGTCCTTGTCTGTGGAACAGCCTACCCGAGAACCTCAGGACTGCAGGGACTGTTGACGTTTTTAAAAAGAGGCTCAAGACCTACCTTTTTAGTTTAACTTTTAACTGAATTTTATTTAATCTTATTTTATTTACTTTTGGTTATTGCTATTTTATTTTAAGTATTGCTATTTTATTTCTTGTTTTGGTGTTATTTGATCTTTCTTTTTATTTAATTTTTATTATTATTATTATTATCATTTATACCGGTATTTATTTTAACTCCAGTCTTTACCTCACGGGGATCATTCACACTGGGGGCTATACCTGTTCTGTCTGGGGGCTGTTGCCATGGTGATCACCCTTCTTTGGGTGGCTCAGGGTCCTGCACAGCAGTCCAACAACTGTGGGGTGGACTCTGGCCTGCCCTGTCCTGGGTGGTTGTTCACACCAGGAGCCAGCCTACCCAAACCACAGAGGCCATCACCATAGCAGATCCCCCAGATATTGTTTTCTCACAGCAGTGCCAAGTCAGATATTTATTTTACTTGATTATTTATTGTTAGCTAATTTGTAGTGTATTTTTATACCTATACCTATTTTATACCTACTCCACTTAAAAGAGACAGAATAGAGGAAGTTTATGTTTGTGTAGAAATGTGTGTGTGCGGGGTGGGGGGATGAGGAGGCTGCTTTCTTTTCTTTCTAATTGGTATATTTTTGGTGTGTGATGGCTTTTATGTGTTTTTTATTATATTTATATACATTGTTTTTATTATGTAAAGCACTTTGTGTTGTCTTGGGGCATGAAAAGCACTTTATAAACAAAGTTTTATTTAATATGATTTGTTGATTCTGAGTACTTAAAATCAAGTAGTTTCTCTTTGTCCTATTTCTCAGTGCATCTCAATTTGATTATGTACAGAATCTTAACTTTCTTTATCGTAATCTTAAGATGTGAAGTTGTGTTTAAAATAATGACAGTGTGTTAAAAAAAAAGTGAGAAAAACGCAAAAATCCTCATAACGGCTTTTGTTACCAAACACTGGAATTAAAATTCAAAACGTGAAGAAAAATGTATTAATTTTGTTGTTACAAGAATTACAGTTGAAAATAAATAGAAGTACTGTACGATCAGAGAAATGCATCTTTCCTGTGAACGGCTGAACTAATATTTAGTTGTATAATCACCATTCTGCTTCACATCTGTGTTACATGAAGTCAACTGTGAATCTGTGAACAGGTATTCCACCCCAGAACATTCTGTGCATTTCTTGGTTTTGCCTTAGAAACAACATTTTAGACATCACTACCAGTCTTGTATTGGATGAAGGTCTAGGCATTTGAGTTTGCTACTCCATAACGTTAGTCTTGTTGGACTGTAAGATGCTGGTGTGTTTGGGGTCCTTGTCCATTTCAAGGGCATTTCCTCTTTGGTGTGAGACAACATGGCCTCTTCAAGCACTGTGATGTATTCCAACTGAAGCATGATCCCTGCTATATGATAAATAAACTTTATACCACGAGAAACATCTCTACATCATGATGCTTGCTCCACCATGCTTCACCGTCTTCTGGGTTTAATTCTGTGTTTAGGGGTCATCTCATAAACTATGCTATTTGCTTTCATTAGTCCACAAAATATTACTTCATTTCTATTCATTTGAATAGAATGAATAGAAGTCATGTCTTTCTGGTTTTGGTTGCCATTCAAAAGTGTTTGAGATCATTCAGCAGCCTAAATTTCTGCACTTCTTTATACGTTTTCCCCTTCCCATTCATTTTTTTTAAACCAAAACACGTTCTTCAGAATGTATGGTACAACCTATTTTAGAGATGTAGTATAACCTGTTGGTGGCTTTTTCGTTATTTTTTTTTTCACAGTATGAATGACCTCACCAAGTGAACTCTCACTCTTTATTTGAACAGCTTAATACTTATTTTTCTTCACTTTCTATGAAGTAATAGCGTTTCTCTTCATGTTTTGAATCGGAATAGAATGCACAGTCTTCCCAATGCTATGTGGAAATAAAAGCTGTACTTTGAGGTTAACTCACTTTCTTAAACCACACAGACACATACACAACGCTGATAAATTTGAGCACAAATGTGCACATCACGTGTATTTTCCTGCAAGTTTAATTGCAGCTTCACATGTTTATTATTATTATTTTTCCATTTGTTTTAATAGAGGCACTACTGACGTGTCCATCCCCGAAACATGTTAAAAACTATTATTATTACCATTAATCTCACGTTTGTTAAACAGGCGCAGCATTAGCGGCCACTGTGGGCAATAACTAACCAGTTATGATGACTATCATCTACATTCATAGTAACCTTTACAGCTGAACGTTAACTTAACTATTGTGTTAAAAGACAGCTAAACCCAAAAGCAATGATAAATTGAGTATAAAGTTAAATATACTGCCATAAACACACCAGGACCAGAGCAACCTTAGCGTGCTAAGCTAATGTTACGTAGTTCACCTTGCGTTGACAAGGATACAGATTCCCAGCACGAGTGCTCCGATGGCCAGTCCTGTTACGACATTACGCGTCCGGAGCTTAGATGTTTTCTTCTTCCACTGCTGAAGCTCTACCTGTCTGATGAAGTGCATCTGTTCGCGAGAAAGACTCTCTTTAGTCGGATCTATCCTGGTTGCAAAAGGAGCATCGGACTTCGGAGGCGTTTTGTCGGCCATGTCTGGAGTCAGTACAGCATGAGAGCCGGTGAGGTCTTAACTGTTGCACTCGCTCTTACATTTCAAACGATCTACAAAGTAGGTGGAGCTGCTTGTTATGCGGTGAATATCTTATCCGTTTGGTTGTCAGATCTGAGCGGAGGGAATTGTGCAACAGAGAAATGACCCCCACGGCAGCCTGGTTCCTACAGAAAAAGGTCCTGTGGTGAAAACCGTAGTCATAGCGCCATCTTTTGGGAAATATAAATTTCGGAGGACCATTTTAAATCTCGAATGTTCTTTCTTTTATTTTATAAACGTATATATGTATGTCAAACTTCTCAAAATACACGTCCAGTTTGTTACAGTATTTTCTTTGTCCACGGAAGACTAACGTTAACGTTAGCTGCTGCGTCGGAATGGCAAAAAGATTACTTAGCTATCCACTACAACAAAATGTTGAACATTTTCAGTTTCGACAAGCTTCTTTTGACCTCCTGGCGGATTTTCTCATAAATTTAAACAAGAGAAACAAATATCATCTCAACAGTTTATCGAAGTGCGTCGGAAGCTTCAAACAGAAAAGACTCGTTGGTAAGTAAGAGATTGTCAGAAACTTTGAATTTCTTAGTTGCTATGTTATAGTTTTGTTTTAAGCGACTGCAAAATGAAAAATGCCGAAGAAAAGCTGTTATCTGTCTTTGAACTGACAACCGTTAACACCTGTTACACTAAGTATGAATGAATGTTACATATTCAAATTTCTCAGATTCTCAACCAGTCAAAGTTTGCTTATATAACCCTCAGGTGTGATAATTAACAATTTACATAATTGAAATTGCTTCGTCTTCATTTTTTTTTTTTTTTTTCATTTATGTGCCCTTTAACTAAAGAATAAACGTAAAGACCATATACTTTAGGGATTATTTCTAACGTTTATAAACACTGTAATATTTTGTTTTAATTCATTTTCAGTTTATGTATTTGAGGAGACATGTTTTTCTTCAAACCTGCACAAAGCATTTCAGAACCTACATAATTAGGAGTAAAAATAAAATAGCAAGCAATAAATGCATCGCAGAATTTAAAGAACTACTAGATAGCCTGCTGTTGTGCTCATTTGTTGTACATGGTATTTAATATTTTCACGAGTGTTTCGGATTTTTTCAGCAGTGGTGGCAGGCGTAAACATAAACAAATGACACTTGACTCCAGATTTTACTTTTACTGCCTATTTATTGAATGGTCAGTTGAAAATGGCTTTTTAAAGGCTGAATGTAAAAATAAAAATAATTAAATCAAATTAAATAAATATTTCTTAGTTGGTATCGGGCCCAATTAACTTAAGCTACCTATATGTTACATTACGTTAGCTGACCATCAATGTTTTGCAAATGTCTATTTAACCCTTTCACACCCATAATAATAACAGTTCACCTGGTCCTTATTCTCTGTTTTTGATCAATAAATGTCTCAAAAAAATTATTTTAAGTTGCTTCTTTAGCCCATTTTTTCAGGATAAATTAAACTTTAAAATTTTTTTAAGAAGTTGTCATTTTTATATGGTATAGATGCTTTAAACTTTGGAAAGAAAAAAAAAATAACTGAATTTTGAGCAAGTTATGTCTTTATAAACACTGTAGATGACTAGATCCAAACCTTCTGAGATATCAAAAATGCAATATTTAACTATAATACAACAAACACAAACGGTTTTGATTTCCTGGACCTTTTGATTTCACTTTTATTGCTTGATAGAAGTCCATAAATGAACCCTCAAATACCTTCAAAACTTCCAGAAAAACATACTTTTATTTACAACAATGAAAATAGTATATATAGAGGTGTGAGAAACAATCGATTTTTTGATGCATCGAGATTTGGTTATGAATGATTCTGAATCAATTGTTAAATGCTGAAGCATCAATAACCTAAATCTGACGTAACATAACACAGCTGGGAAAAAAAAAGCGGAAGTTAATTGTGCAGCCTGCCGCCCGTCACCCGGACAATACCCGAACAGATATGAGGAATTCTTTGCCAGCAGTTCTTGTCTCTCCTATGCACTGTGAATATTGTAAAAAAAAAACAAAGCGCACTGTCTTGCGAGGGCTGTTGTAGGATTGGACCATCGGCTGGTGGAAGCTGCGCTTCAGGTGTCTCCACAAATCCAGCAGGGACCTCCAGTTCAGGCCAGCCAAGTCTTGCGCTGTAATATGTGTGACAGCAATGTTGCACAATATTTCCACGTCGGCAGGGGGTGCATTGAATGATCCAGAGTTGCCTGAAGATGGAGAGGAGGACGGTGGTGAGGAAATGCAAGTCGACGATCATCACCCGAACTTCGTGGCTGGGTTCAACATCTGTCGGCGAGTCATAGAAGCTTTTTTAAAATTAATTTTCTTTGTTGCTCACCTATCCACACCCAGTGTCACCAAGCACCTAAGCCCATTTTTGCTTCCTCCTCTTGGTTGCCTTTTCCCCTGCCATTAACTTTTTTTTTAATATCCTCACAGTCTGAGCAAAAGTTCTTCCCACATCCCTCAATCTTTTTGACTGGTCCTCTGTTTCTTTTTGGTTTGTTTGTTTTTCAGCCACAAATAAGGCCTATGTTTTTTTTCTATTTATTTATTTATCGCAGTTTGTCTAAATCAACCACCAACGTGACAACATATTAAGGCTACTTGGGCAGACGTGCGAATACACGCACATTGATAGTTTGAAAACATGCATTATGATGGAACCTCCAGCTGGAGACTCCACTGAGTCCTGTTCACGTTACAGTGATCTTAATGAGTTGCGACAATCACTTGTAGATCTACGATGGTTTTTACGATGCTCTTAAGCAACGATGGTTTTCGGGAAACAGCCCATAAGCTGTACGATGTTCTTACAATGGACTTTATGACCCACTTAGGCTTATGATGCTTTTGTGAAATGGGACCCTGAGAACACTGAGGCACCTGCCAGATGGAAGCAATTCAGACTGTGTTCAAGGTGAGAGCAATTATTCATGATTTTCCCTGCCCTCTTTAGAGTTCTGGAACAGAGAACAGGGGACTCTGATGGTGTGCTCAGCAGTCCTCACAGTTCACTGCATTCTGGTTCTGCCTTGAGTATGTTCTGCACCAGAACAACAGCGGATCCACTTGCTTTCGATATACTGATCCATTTCCATCATGGATGACACCAATGACAGAGGCGTTGACAGCAAACTTCAGCAGCTTCACTGACGGGTCTGTGGAGGTGCAGTCATTGGTGTTGAGGGAGAAGAGCAGTGGAGAGAGGACACATCCCTGGGAAGCACCAGTGCTGATGGTCTTAGGGGGTATTCACACCAGAAAGGTCTATTAGTTCACTTGCTTTGGTCCAGACCAAATAAAATCAGTTTTTGGTTTTGTTGTTTGTTTTTTTTAAATTTTGGAGTGATTTGCTTTCAAATAGTGAGCTATTGCCATAAATTGTATGTGTCAAGAAAACGCAGTTTTGGGTTGTCAACCGTTTAGACAGTGACACAAGAGTGGAGCGTTTTTAAGATTTCCACTCTGGAAGGTGGTTTCACTTTTTTGCATTTTCAACCCCCCAAAATGGCGTTTCCGTCTGAATGATATAGATATCTGATCAAATGTTTTGCATTTTTACGTGTAAACAGCACCTAAGAAGATATGAGAGTTTGTGGTTGGAATTCAGGTATATTTACATACATATGCAAATATACCTGGAACCTGTTTTTTTTTTTCTTTTCTCAGAGGGAGATTTAAGCAGTTTAGAATTGTCTGACCTTTCAGTTTCATATTATCAGATTTAACTTCAAACATAGCTGGCATTGAGTAAGTAAAGTAAGTGATTAAACACATGCATGAATTATTCTGACTCTGAGAGCTCAACTAAACTATTAGTTTTGGTGATTTTTTTTTTGAGTGTTCTAAGAACAGACATATTCTTGGTTATCTTATCCAAGCTTCTGTTAAACATAAGTTTAGTCTTCAACAATATTCTGCTAAGACTGAGTTAATTGTATAAAATTAAAGTTGCAAGAGAATTTTATTTGTTCTTAATTTTAAGTTACATCCTTTTAATATTACAAGAAACTGCACTTTTACAATAATAAATAACATCCATTTTATTGGCACTTTATATTTATAGTTTTGAGACAGATTTTTAAGTCAGTTTTCTTAAAATTTAGACAGTATCTTGTTTTTGTTTTTAATGAAAGAAATGTTGCAGTTTTTCCATTTTCTTGTACAGAAATATGCATAAAACTCCACAAATTGCACTGCAATGTTTGTGAAAAGTCGCCACAAAATGAGGCATTTTTGATCACAAAAAAATGAAAAAGAAAACTGCGTGATCCTGATCCTCCGTGAGGGACTAAAAACTGCTGCTGAACTATCCGGGAACAGGAGTATTAGTTGTGTTAATCAGCTAACTGTTAGTAACTGGGTTCTGTGGGAAAGTAACCAGTCAGCTGGATTAAATGGGACCTGATTGTCGCTCGACGGGAGTCCACTGTTCTGATCAGCTGTCTTATTTTTTTTTTTCCTATTTATCCGCCACTCCACTACATCGGCAGTTATCAGTGGTAACTACAGTTAAAAACATTGGCTTGCACCGGCTTGTTTTCCATTATTACGTCACTGCTCTCCACAAACGCAGTCCTACCAATTTTGAACCACTTCTTCCCAAAATTTATTTCTGAAAGGTGACTGTGTGACCACAAACTCCGCTATTACTGTTTTTAATCCATATCAATGCAGGTCTGATCATAAATGGACACCAGCAGCTCCAGCTCTTTACGATTTCATTGGCGAGTGCTTTTTGTCCAGCTGACGGAAGCCTTGATGTGTCAAAAGTTGAACATTTCTCAACATTTGACAGACATCTCGGACCTGCCGCAGTGTATGCGGACAACAGTGCGTCAGTGATGGTCAGCCTGACTCCCATTCTAGTCATGGAGATGACTTGACAACCAACACCACCAGAAGCTGTCACAAGCCTGAGATGGGGAAGCCCATAAGGGACAAAAATATAAAAGCACGGCACACGCAACGGCTCGCACAGAGGTGTGTTTGAGAAACTTGTGTGGGCCACACTAACTGTTGATGAAGATTCTCAGTCATCCAGGTCATATTTATCCCAAAGATTGAAGCAAGGCAACTGGACTTGTAGAATTTTCTTGAAGACGTTTCGCTGCTCATCCAAGCAGCTTTCTCAGATCTAACTGTTTGCTAGGGAACCAGGTTTATATGTGGTGGACGACCTCAGTGTTGGTGAGTCTAATGACTACAGGGGGGATGCGGTGGTGGGGCAGTTGGACAGCCCTTTGTTCTTGCTAAGCACCTGTGAGTTGGAATGAAACTTCCTGGGAATGGATGGGAGCACTGCATTGTATGTGGCTGAAAGATGATGTCTAAGTCCCCCACCTCTGTTAAGAGAAGGTTTTTCCAGCTTAACATAGATGGCTTCCTTGACTTCTCTTTCAAACCACCTGTCTTCTCTGTCCAAAATGTGAACATTATTGTCCTCAAAAGAGTGTCCCTTCTCTTTGAGATGGAGATGGACTGCAGAGTCTTGTCCTGTGGAGGTGGCTCTCCTGTGTTGAGCCATTCTTCTGTGGAGAGG
>JBAMYA010047492.1:0-10382 GCA_037176975.1 Arrhamphus sclerolepis
CCACAGTACACCACACACACCACAGTATACAACATACACCACAGTACACCACACACACCAACAGTATACAACATACATATGCATATACATATATACACATGTACACACACACACCAACATAAATGTACAACAACACACCACATGCTCTGATGCTGCTCCCCCAACCCCAACCCTCTTTAAGAAGTAATGTCTCCTTTGTTCCTTCTTGTAAACAACATGAGTGTTGCGTCTCCAGTGCAGTCTCATGTCCAGGTGAAAGCCGAAGTATTTACACTCCTCCATCACCTCAACTTCTCCAATGATGGAAATGTCTACAAGCACTTAAGACTGCAAATCTTTATACTCCAGGTAAACTGTCATTGTGGAATGGGATGGCACTGATGGATAGGCTCCAGGAAACTGCAGTTGCTTTTTTTTACTCAAATTATGTGTATTCCTGCGCTCCTGTTTTGTACAATATGTAAATGCTTGATGGTCAAGTGATCACACCTACGTTTTGCCAGAAAATGATCAAATCCAATACATATATTTATGACACAGAAGGAAAATGTATACAGAAATAAGGTCAAATAGTCGCTTTCAAAATATTTATTTTTTTCTGAGAGTGTATTTGAGTGAATCTGAAATGTGCTGCACGTAGAAATGCAGCATCCCTCCCATTGTAGTTGTGCTTCACGTTGTTTGTAGAAAGCTCCATAATTTCTTGATCCTGTCTTTGCTTCCACAGAAATTAGATCTAAATAAGAAAACAATTTCCACTGTTCTGTATTACTTTTTAGCCATGTTTTGAAATGAAACCACAAGACCTAACTATGCATTTTATGATGTTGTTAAAAGTGGGTGTTTTATGGTCACAATAAGAAAAGGCTTAACTCAATTCACTTTCAAAAATCTTATGTGTCTAAAATTAGACATTAAAAATATTATGGCAATTTAAGGTACAAGATGGTGGTGAATCATGCACTCTGACTACAAGATTTTATTTGCAGTCATTACAAAACCTCAACAGTAGAGGGACACATTTATCTGTCCATTGAACTGCATTGTTGCTTCTTCCCTGCAGCAAATAAGATAGTAAGAGTACTGGGACCAGCATAAGTGGCCTGGCTTCATGCATGTAGAGTTGGCCTCATACATCTGCTCACTGTCCACCTGTCAGTAATCCTGATTTATTTTCTTTTTCAACTATTTTTTTTGCTGTTGTCAATTTACTTTTCTTATTTTCCCCACAGACATCTAATATTATATAATTTGCTTCCAATAAACAAGACCAACAGGTTTTTTTGGGCCCAAATCAAAACTGTGTGTGTAATAATCTAATCTAGGCTACTCCAGGCTTCTTTCTTAATTTAATCAGTCTGTTAATGCTGATTCCTACTCATGCTGTAGATCTTAGTAAAAATATATGTATTGTCATTTAAATTTCTCAGTGTCGTTTACAACCCATGTAAATTTGTCGTATAAATATGAAGTCAATGGATGTGTATTAAGTATGAAGTGCGCCTAATGGCTCTCTCCCACTAGTACCTACTCGGCTTGGCTCTACTCTGACTCTACTTTGCTTTAAGGGTTTTCTACTAGGTCATAGTACCGGCTTGCACCTCCTTTTTTCACACCTACTTGCCTGGGGTTCTAACGAGCTTAGTTGGGCTGAAAATCAACATCATCAGGATGCAGGCCACTGATTGGCCAAAGAGGGACGTCAGTGATGAGTCTTGAGAGCGACTCCTTCACACCCGCCATATTTACAACTCGGCAACAGCGACTGCGATCAACTTTACCTTTACAACTTTGCTTTTACAACTAAACTTTCATTTAGCAAAAAAATGGCAAGCGAGCCTTCTCCGTGGTGCAACAAGGACGCCTCAACGCCTCCGTTGTTGTTGTTGCATTTATATGTGACTGGAGTTGTCACATATAAAGATGTCACCATGTTTTAGGCCGCCTTACCATGAAGGTTCCACCCACATTGAAGTGGTACTGAACTGTAATGGAAAATGACTGAGAACAAGGTGAATAGAGTTGAGGTGAGTTGAGTCGAGATGAGTAGTGGCTATAAAAAGGCTATAAGTGTAATGTATGCAGTGGCTATTTTGTAACAAGGGTAAAACTTTGTGGGTCCTTCTTTGAGCTAAACAGGACAAATGAAAACAAACAACATTTTTTATGTGTGTGCTCGAGAGTATATGTTTGTGCATCTAAAGTAACTACCAACTCAAAACCTCCAACATGACACAACTCTATCTCTTAGTTTTGGATAGCTGAATTCTGACAAATGTCATGTCATGAGTCTGTCAGATGTGGAGGCACTGCGACATCACAGACATAACTGGGGGCGGGATAATTCCATACGGTCTTTTCATCTGTCCAACTGAACATCATGCTGCTTTCACTGTTCTTCAGCAGGGAGCAGCACAAAGCTGTCATACCAGTTTCAAAGGAAGCACATCGGTGGAGTAAAGTGGTAGAGTCAAGTTGAGTGACTAACTCCACCCCTGAAGCTGGCTGTATAATAGGGCTTCAAAGATACAGGAAAAGGGTGAAAAGGGACCTACTATGAAGTATCTTTGTGGTATTTTGACCAAACTATGTCACAGTCATTTATTTTATACCTCAGGAAATTGTGTCAACTTTTAATAGCAAGCATAATGTTCTTTTACATCTTCAATGCACAAACATTTCTGACAAAGGCTTTTCTCCACAGAAGCAATTCTGAGGTTATTAGAGTATTGTTCTCAATAGGTCTTTAAATGGGATCCTCCCACCCCTCCCTCACACTCCACCACCACTTCTGGTGCAGAAGCAATACATTCATTACAAGCAATTACAAGTAGTTGGTAGAACACAAAAAAACAGGTTAAATATTGGACTGACATCCATCACAGGATCAGAAACTAGAACTGAAATGAGAGCAAATACTGCTCTGTATATTTTTCTCACAATACTGTGAATTTTCCACAGGTTTCTTACACCAGCTGTTAGTAGGCAGTTATATGTCAGTCTTGAATTTATGACTTCTTTTCCCTGAAAGTGGAGCAAAAATATTTAGTTGTCTCTACAACCTGACAACAGGATCTTTCATAAACATGTTCCCTCACGATGCACAATGTCTTAAACGGAGCAAATGTTGGATTCATGCTGTGCTAATGTTCTAACGAGCTAAATGCATCTTAACTATTAGAGAGAAACAGATGCACATTTTTATTAGATGTGTTAAGTGTGTATGTGTGTGTGTGTGTGTGATAGGGAGAAAGTGACAGAAAGAGAATTGAACTCATCAGAGCAAGTAAAAACTTCCAAGCAAAACTCACACACACACACACACACACGCACATCTGGGACCACAGTCCAAGATGACAACGTTCATTCCCACAGAGCCAGGTTTATCAGAATCTGCCTCCAGACTTTGAGAATGAACAAGACTGAATGACCTGCCAGCAGTTCTGACCTCAACCCCACTAACCATGGGATCGGATTGAATGTGCTGTCCATGCCTCGTTGGCTGACTTACAACAAATGCTGATTCAAGAAAAGGAATGGATTACTTTGTTTATTTTAATTCATCCATCCATCCATTATCTATACCCGCCATTTCCTGTGCAGGGTCACGGGGGTCTGCTGGAGCCTGTCCCAGCTCACTATGGGTGAAAGGCAGGGGTACACCCTGGACAGGTCGCCAGTCCATCGCAGGGCCTATTTTAATTCAATTCATTTCAATTTATTTATATAGCGCCTATGTATGACAAGTCATCTCTAGGTGCTTTAGAAACCCAGAGCTTGACCCCCGAGCACATGGCAACACCATCAGTGGCAAAAAAAAACCAAAACTCCCTCTTGGGAAGAAACGTTGAGCAGAACCCAGCTCTTAGGGGGACCCTCCTGCCAAAGGCCTGCCAGGTAAGGAGGAAATGAAGAGAATTAGGACAGTGGGAATGAAGGATAGAGGTGATGTAAAATACACACACAAACACACACACACACACACACACACACATATATATATACATACATACAATATGTAATACAAGAGCATATGATATATACAATATATACATTGTAATATGTAAAGGTATGTAGTAAATTTAAATATAAATATGTATGGATATCTATTTTTTCTTTCTTCTTGCAGCGGATTGCTGCAGTATGACATGGTATACTGTCGATGACAGATGTTTTAAATTTACCCTCCAGTTTTTTCTACAATAGCAGGGTTTAGATTTGCTTCTTTTGTTGTGACCTAAGGGAACCACTTCCAACCTTGAGAATGACATGCATCTGTGTGTAAAGGCAACCATGTCTGTGGGAAATGGCTAAGCTTCATGTTCACTGTTTTTCAACAACAGCCACTGGAGAGAGGACCAATAATGGACAGAGACATGATGAAGGGCTTCCTGAGAGGTGTTTATTGTCTTAGGAAATGTGGTCTGTGAACACTGTGAGATGTGTTTTTAGAAAAAGCAGAAAATAAATAAATAAATAAAGCATATAATTTGCCAAACAATATTGGCTGAAGAAAAAACAGACTTGGGTAAAGAATACTGGAGTGATGAGAAGTGTCTGTGGCTTTGACTGATGATACATTTTTATCAATACCCAGTGATGTAATAACAATGAACTGCCCTTCATTTTAACACAAAGTGGAACAAATTCAGGAATTAATAAAGTATGTTGAATTTGATTTTGAATTTGAAGTCTCGGCTGCAGCAGCATTACTTGCAGCTGTGTAGACAGTGAATGCAACTGGGCAACTGAAGCTGGGCAGCAGGATGTACATGGAGAGGGGCATAAACCACAGACCCTGGAGGAGATCTCATTAGAGAGCCTGACACATGTTTCAGTCATGTCTACACATGACAATCATGAGTATGTGCAGGATTTCACACATGCAGCACATGTGCATGAAAATATCCCCACACTCATAGCTGCTTCTCCTACACACATATATTTACAGCTTGGTACAAAAAAAAAGAAAAAAAAGAAAATGCTGTTGGTCTCTAGAGTTCACATCCATAAAAACTTTACAGTTGTTTTTTTTTTTCTTTTCGTTAAATACATCAGGTAAAATTATATAAAAGTCAATCAACCTGAACAATCAAATAGCCTGATGTCATCATATAAACAGCTAGCAACTGCTGTTATCATTTTAGTTACTTAGCTACTATATGGACATGTAACAAAAAACACAAAACAGTCCACGTCCACTTTATCACGTCTGCTAATTTCACGATTTTAAACAAACCACACAAATGCTGCCAAATATTTCATGTGAAAGTGGAGACAAAAATGTCTGTCTTGTCATGGTGTGACAAAAACTCGGTGAGCTAGCAGCCAAAGAGTCAAACTTCACTCATATGGTGCTAAAATAGGCCCAAATGGCACGACCACTCGATAACCTCGCCCCTCTGCTTATCAGAGGCTGACCCACCACTGCGCAACGCTTAGTTCCACTACTTTTATCACATCACCTAAAAGTTGGCACAAAACTCTCTTTTTTCAATTTATTTGCCCTACCTTTGAGACATATGGCTTGGGACATGCATCTCTCAAGCTCCCTTGTAATGTTATGTTTGAACATAGGACAACCTAACTTTTTTTAAGATAAATTCAGAGGGGAGAAAAAAAAAGAAAAAAACAAGACAACATCATCTTATATTTGGGTCAGCACGCTATATCATATAAGAAAGCATACAGTATCAAGCCTTATTAGCACATACAGCAAACAAGCTCACACCATTGCACACTAAAATGAAAAAGAAAACTTTCCAAAACCACAGACAAATGTTACTCATCCTTCCTTTTGGCACATAAATGGAAATCAGAGGGAGAAAAAAGTTAATTGGGTCAGGGTTGGTGAGGTATCATGACCCTGAAAATCTGACTCATCAAACATCTTCAGATATTTTCAGACCAGAGTAAAGTACCTGAGTTCTGACTGGTAGATGGCAGTGCTGCATCATCACTTTGCTGTGCCGTCCTGCTGACTGACCAGACATGTCTGTTTGGCTCTGAAAATGAAGATTGAGTGCTGGGGCTGGATGCAAACCGATGCAAACACATGCAGTCAGAGGACGTTGAGGCTTCAAGTCTGATTCAGCTGCCAAAACTGAAAACAATGAGCCTGGTTAATGTTTGAGTTATACTGGAACCTGCCTTATTCCTGAGCTAACAAAAACATATTCCATTTTAACATCACAGAGATTTGCTAGGAGTGTAACCGAATGATGCATTTAGACTTGTGCGATCTATCAGGAGCTTGAAACACGTAACTCTGGGGACAGCTGTGATGCTCAGTTAAAGAACTCACGGACAACTCATGTAGATTCAAGATTGTTATTGTATGATGACCTTAAAACAAAAACATTTTGGTTTCACCATACTGTGATTACATTTAGTTGTTAATTTAAACTCCAACCTGATGAAATTTATTTCAAAGGAGGTCTTTATACTTTCCGTTGGCCAATTAATCAAGTGTATTTAATTAGAAGCACTTTTCTGCTGCTTTTCATCATTCCAATTGAAACAGTAAGGGTGTACTTAGTTTTTCCACACACTGTGTCTGTAAATTTTGGCTTTAGTTTTGTTAAATAAGTAATCATACAGTGTAACATCTCATGTCTTGTTGTTTATTGAAATATGCATTTGCATAATTTTAAGACTCGAAAATAAAAACATACAAACAACAAAAAAGCCAAGAGATTTTTATATTAGTTCCTAAAAAATAAAACTGAAATAGTGCGAGTAAGTCACCCATCCCTTTCCAGCTCTACGAAGATCTCATTGTCATCTGCAGCAGTAGCCGTACCAGTGGAAGCAGTTACCATGGGAACTGACTGGGAGGCCATGTTGTCACCACTACGTGATGGCAGAGACTCTGTGAAAACTGTCAAAAGAAAGAAAAACAGTGAGCAAAAAAAAAAAGTATCCAGCATTAATTAACAAACTGCTGTTGCATTTCAGGGTGCTACATGAAGGTTTCATGTTTCCAATGTGCACTTTGCTTTCTTTTAACTGTAAAGGTGCGGTAGGGACCCTCCTTCCACCTCCTTCACGGTGGGCAACCAGGAAAAGAGGAGACTCATGCATACTCATATGGTGCTGTCTCAGACCTAGAGATTGATTAGGAAAATACAAAAGATCAAGTGAAAGTTACAATTGTAGATCTAGAGTACATACAAAAGGGTTACATAAGTCATCCTTTGTGGTTCTGTGTATGTGTATTGTTAGAAGTTGTCATATGAAGATGGAGGGTCTAAAATGAAGTTTAGATCTCCTACAGAGCTTCTGGTTCAAAAGTTTCTGAAGATCAGAAGATCAGTCACTACGACCTATGGCACACGGCGCATGTCAAAAGGTAAAACCATTCTCTGTTCCATATAACATATTCATACTTGGATGTGGACTATCATATTGTGTAAGGTGATGTGTAAGATGGTTTGCGGTTTTTAAATATCTTGTAATTTTGGTCATGTTATTTAATTAAGTTAGGTTTTCAAAAAATCTGGACCAAACTGGAAAAGACGAGGACTGCAATTGGTTTAGCAAGTGACAGAAAAGCATAATAAATGACCAGAGAAGAATGGACATCTATTGAAAACAACGTTCAATAAATAAAGTCTTTCTGATCCAGCTTTTTCCAAGTAAGTGCTGAAGTTGTCAAAGCACTGCAGCAAGTGGTTGCAACCAGGTCTGTATCCTAAACAAAAAAACAATGGGCATAGTAGGTGTATTGTTCAATATTTGTGTTTTCAACGTACAAATGACCAGATTGATATCTACTCGAATCATTCTTCGGTGTAATCTTACAATTTGCTGCCAGAAAATGCTGTTTTCATTCATTTTTTTATTGCAATGCACTGCAGGTAAGTACACTCCCTGACAACTTGAACATAAAACCAAAATATTTGTTACTAATTTTTTTTTTTTACTCATTTCTGTTTAAAAGCACTTAAAGTGGTACAACAACTTTTCCTTCATTAGACCATATTCTCACTTTTAAAGTAAACAGGGAGCCACATAAAGGACCAGTTAATTAAAACCCGGGACCTGCACAACTTATCAGCTGATTGAAGAATTCTGGAGAGAATGCTCTTAATTAGATCAGGAAAGCACTGAGATCAGTTGCATTATCAAACAAATATTTTCTGCAAGCAAAACAGTCTGATTATAAAAGCCCTCACACATCAGCCAAACCATAAGACAGGCAAAGACATGCGCACCCAAGCCAGTGCTGAAACTGAACAATATGAGCTTCAAAGATGAGAAAAGAAAAAAAGGCAAGCGCAACCAAAATTAGTATCAGTCTGTCTCAGAAGTATGGAGCTCAAACATTTGTTTTATCATTGCAAGTCTATTTTTGATTCAGGAATTTATAGTGTCTTTGGTGTCTTACACTCTTCCCCAGACTCTCTGATTTCTACTCAGCTTATATTCCTAATCCTTTTCTTTTTCTTAATATACTTTTTTAAAAATTTATTTTATTTATTTTTTAATTTTCCCTTCCCCTTTCAAAGGAGCCAGTGAATAATACATTTTTCCTCGGATGATTTCAAAAAAAGATTTAGATCTTACGGCTGAAAGTGTATGGATGTTCCATCTTAAAGCAAAGTTTTTGAAAGATAAACTGAAGGAATTACTTAATAAGGATCATCTGACAAATTCAGCCAAAGTTGAAAGCATCTTTTTCGCTGATGAAAAGCTGATGTTTTGGTTAGATATGGCTTCACTGAACAGAGATGAGACAGTAACAGAGGTTATATTTGTCGAAAGATTTAAACCCATTTGAGATCAAAGATGCCATGGGGTGCCGTGGGAATGTCTTTCTTGATTTTTCTCCAGCTATTCAAACTCAGGTCAGTGCTTTGATCATGTGATCATAGCCTAAGCATCTTCACAACTGCTATGAAAACTTTATCTTTTGATGAAGAGCATGGAATAAGGATGTGATTTCTTTGAAATCAATATGACAAACAGGTTTATTTGGTGTAGGATGTGGAAGAAGGGAGGTGTATTTTTTTGACCGCAAGGTGTGAAGTAAATTAAGCAAAAAAAAAAGCAGAGAGACTCTAGCCATACTTCAAATCACTTTTCCATGAGGGCATACTTAAAATGCGATCAGCTCAGGTTGTGATATCATTCTAAGTTCTCACTTCCAGTTTATCTCAGACCTGCATAAATGATCCACATTAATTAATAGGACAAAACGGAACTGATTTTGTTTTAACTGAAACATAATGCTTATATGTTTAATTGACTCAAATCGCCTTAAAACTCACAGAAGCAAACTGCAGATGTTAGATGTTTTGGTCAACTTCCAGGTACTAACCAAAGATACTGACCTTGTCAAACGGTGTATTTTTCCACTCACACAGCTGGCAGCTCCCTGCCAACGATGCAGCTGATAAACTGGCACATGTGAGAACACTAGTGGGGAATTGAGAATCAATTTAACTTTGGGCAAACCGTGGCAGCTGCATATCTGTCAATGCCAGCTTCTTCTTTTTATTACCTATAAAACTACCAGGTGAAAAACAAACTGGGCATTAATGGTGAACCTAAACATCCTTTGTCACCACCTGTTCTTCAAAAAAACAGAGTGAACTGCATTTACACTGATCGTAACTCCTGTACCTTAGGTTCTCTGCGTGGATACGTGACCGTGTAACTTCTGTAGCGCAGCTTTGTGTCTTCACAGCACGTTCATACTGTCCCCTAACAGACGCAATACAAGACCATTAACTCCACAATTCAGTACAACATACAGCGCTGTGAGGAAGTACATGAGTTCATCAAACGCACAACCTGAGTAGAAAATAAATTTCCCTTCGAGGATTAATAAAGTTTGTTTTTTAAATAAATTGTTTTTCAATTATCATTTCATTAAGAGGGAAAAAGCTATCCAAACAAACTTGATCCTTTGAAAAAGTAATTGCTCCCTGAACTTAATAACTGGTTGTGCCACTCTTGGCAGCAACAACTGCAATCAAGCGTGTGAGATAACTGGAAATGAGTGTTTCACTTCACTGGAGGAACTTTGGCCCACAGAACTTTGCAGAATTATTTGAATTCAGCCACATGGGAGGGTTTTTGAGCATGAATGGGCTGTTGAAGGTCATGCCACAGCATCTCAAATTAGGTTTAAGTCCAGGATTTGACTAGGTCACTCCAAAGCCTTCACTGTTTTTATTTATTTATTTATTTGTTTGTTTATTTAATCTTTTAGGCATTCAGAGGCGGCTGGTATATTTCAGATCATTGTCCTGCTGCACAACCCAAATGGATTTGAGCTTAAGGTCATGACTTGCTTCCTGGACATTCTCCCTGAGGATATTCTGGTAGAGACCAGAATTTGTGGTTTAAGCAGTTATGGCAAGCCGTCCAGCAAA
>JBAMYA010047493.1:0-10381 GCA_037176975.1 Arrhamphus sclerolepis
ACACACACACACACACACACACACACACACACACACACACACACACACACACACACACACACACACACACATATGTAGCCTATATATAGATATAGTATTAATGGATTTTGTTTGTGTCTTCTGTGCAATATTTTGATCGTCTCTAAGAAATCCCACAGTCATTAGGACCATGAAGCAGCCAGAAGTTAGATTTACGGACTTTGGGAAAGGAGAGTACACAGCTCGAGCGGAACTGACAGAAGGAGCTCCGCCTGGTTTAAGCAACGTTTTGGGTTTTCCTTTTTTTTTCTTTGTTTCTTTTAGCCACACTTTCACGAAGAGTCTCTACCTTATGCAGTTGAAGAAAGGAAGACAGATGCACCCTATCTCCCTCTTTTAAACAAGCCTACAATATGCTAACAGTTTCCTCCTTTTTCCAGTTTTTCCTCTGGACGAAGCTCCTCTTGGCTCATGGTGAGTAGCTTCCCGTATTTGAGTTGTGAAGTCCTGGCTGCGTTTAAATTTTAGCCGTAGCGGCATATATCCACGGCAAGCCGATTAATGTCAAGCTCAGTAGTGTTTTTTTAGAGTGAAAATATCATGTTGTGTGTGTGAGTGTGTGAGTGTGTTAAGGAGGGAGGAAGGAAGGGGGGACTGCGGCGGGGGCTCTGTCGCAGTGAAACACGGTGAATCCCGTCGGCTAACGGGCGGTTAGCTCGCGAGGCTGTTTTTTCCCACCCTGCGCCAACAATCTTAATGCGATACTGATCGCTGTGGCAGCGTTTTGGTCACATTTTCTGTATGATTTTTGGGGTATGAATGTTTGCTAGGTGCTGTTCAGTATCTTATTTGCACGCAGACAACGGCGAAAAGGGTGGATTTTAGTTTGCGTGCGTATCAGATTTGACATGGCGTGATACCCCCCTTTTTTGCATCATGTGAAATAAACATACAACAGTTTCCTGAGAAAACTTGAGTATAGCCTACCCTGCTTCAGTGATTTTTATAGGGTGCCAAATGTAAAAACAACAACAACAAAAAAAAAAAACACGTGATCACAATTTTCAAACTCATATTTTCCACATTTAGTTTTTCTTCACATTTAGCTCATTTCAGTTCATTTTCTTCATTTATCTCATTTTGCACACATTTGAGACATTTAAAAATGTGGTTATATATGAATGAAAATAAATGTTAAATCTAAATATAATATCTAAATGTTGAAATATTAAATGTAAATGTTAAATCTGAATGTTAAATGTAAATCTAAATGAATCAAGCCACTTAAAGTCTTCAGCCACACCCACACCACTGATTAGGATCAGTAAGTGAAAGAGAGCTGCATATAGAGGGTTTTGTTTTTGCAAATTAAAAATAACTTTCAAATATAAATCCAAAAGTTAATCATTGCTGGATTTCTGGGACAAGACTTAAACTGCAAAGATGTAAGACGGGTGTTCATTGACCAGTTTTGCGTTAAGCGACAGCCAGACAACAGTGAGGTCATCGTCAGAGTTCATGAAGAGCAGAAGTGGGAGCAGATAACACTGAGTGAGTATGAAAAACTATATTTTATCCAAAGTTCCTGTCTTACTGCGGGTAGGAATTTCACGTTTTAACTGGTGAATGTAGATAGCATTTTTTTTTCCTGTTTAAGCCAATATGAAAACGTTTTAAGGTCATTTTGAAGAAGCATGGCTCAACACAACAGTAAAGTTTTACCTTCTTAAACGTCAGAGACGATACGAGTATTTAGAATAGTTCAGTTTGGCTTCATGTGAAGTGAATGAATTCAATGGTAAACAAGTAATATTCTTTTGCCTCATCATGCAGTGACAGCTTCCACATTCTTGTCAAATTCCTCTATGCTATATTGATTTTAAATTATGGAGTAATAGTGGAGAATAAGTACTTTTTCTGTGAAGCATCAATCATTGTCAGTGTTTTTACAAACATGATGAAGTGCTCATAGTTTAACTTCTTGTCTAACTTTGACAGATATCTTAATACATCATATCTTAATATAATTCTGACCTGGTAGATTTTTAAATAATTTAATCTGCTTTGAACAATTAGCAGACCTCAAGGCATGCGTGACACAAATATGATAACTATATTTTATTTTCTACATCAACTAAACACATGAAGGGGTCCAAAATTTTACAATATTTTCAGGATTTCCTTGCTTGAATTTGAGGGTGTTTTATAACCTTCCAAAAGAGCCCTGAGCCTGGTCTGTAATGTCACACTCTGATATTCATCATCTGAGAAAGAAACAGGATTTCTATGTATGGCTGCTAAGTTCCAAATTATAGTCCCATATTTGCAGCGTAAGGATGAGTTGGACGAGTTGAATTGAGACGCATGTCAGTTTTGAATAAGGGGGAGATGTCTAACACCTCTCCCCCTTTTTTCTCCTGAGATTCACAGCCTGAAGATGGAGTTGAAGAAATGCCCTCTGTTCCAAAGCTGATCCAGTAGATACCTGGACAGGCACACAAGCATTTGCTACTGTCTGAGAGACAAAAATTCAAAATAAATATGACATTTGACTGCCTGGAGCACAAGCCAGGGCATGTAGTGTGCTACCCTACTGTCAGTGCTTGCACAACACTGTTAACATTTCCAACATATAATAAGCCATCTTGCAAACTGTCATCAAATATGGTGCAAGTTTTGACAGGGTGTAAAGTTTGAAACAAAGCTGTCATTCACAGGTTCATAGGTACCTCATGAATTCTTGTTAATTCTGAAAATTTTCAGTGAACAGTTTTGGTTTAAAACAACACAACTGATTGAAATATTCTGATTAAGTGTTTGAAAGTTTTGTACATTGCTAATCAAAAACCTGTCAATCTTCCTGGCCAGTACGTCTGGTGGGCAATGTTAAACTGGTCTGTGATTAAAAAAATAAAAACCTTCAATGCTGCATATATTTTCTTATAATTTTTGCATTGGGTTGCATCAGATTTAACATATGTATCCATTTGCACTCTTGTATTATACTGCTTTTAGGAAAAAAAAGGATATGTATACCATGAAATTCATCATCTTTATACCATAAAATCCATTATGTAAATACATAACTATCATACCATAATGAACTTGGACATAATCATGTCCACTCCAATCTGGCAATGACGTTGATATTTTCAGTAGCCAGTTACAAGCAAAAGGTGCATCCAAGTCAAACAACAGGATCACAATGTAAAGAGTAAACTTGTTTGCGTTATTACATTGATCTTAAGTATGAATATTAAGTTACTTAAACTTGGTTTGAGAGTTTAAAACATTTTGGAGTTCAAAAGCTACTCTGAGAACATGAAAGTAGTTGTCTTGACCAAAAGATGAGGACTCAGCCATAGGGTTAATTTGTTGGCGTAGTACAGCAAGTTTTTCATTGGACAGAGGACACAATGTCTGGTCCAATAACTCCATGCTGTCTTATTGCTCTTCCTGATGCAGCTGCTGAATCTGTTTTAAAAACGTATCAGATCAGACAGAAACAAATCATGTTTTTAAAATTACAACACCCTGTTGACTTGGCTGCATCGCTGATTAACATTTTGCAGAAAGGACAAATAAGAAAACACAAACCTCTGGCTCTGACGCAGGCTCCTGCAGCATCCCAGTGATCCACAGCTGATTTGGTATAAGATTCCTTCTGGACTCAAGTGGTGAAAGTTCCAGCTCCCTGTGAGGTTATGCAGGTCTGATTGTGGTTGTAATATAAAGACACACACTGAAGAAATGGACAGCATTAGACAGGTCAATAAAACCCTCTTCTTCCAAGCTGGACATTTGTTTTGAAATTTCACTTCTTAAAAGGGACCTTAAAACAGAGAGTGGTAGCCAATGAGGGAAAGAAAAATGGCCTGATGATTGACATGATCTCATACTGCAATACAAAATGGACACTTCTGGCTCAAGGGAACATGAGTGGATCCTCACAAGGATCCTCCAGACCTGCAGCAGCCCAGAAACGAGGAAGAGTCCAGCTAGCTGAGCAAAGCTAATAGCAATGACTGACCTTTTTAGGGCACATCATATCAGCTTAAACAGGAAAACAAATGCCATCTACATTCACCAGTTAAAACATGAAATTCTTACTGGCAGTAAGACAGGAACTTTGGATAAAATATTGTTTTTCATGTTCACTCTGTGTTCTCTGCTCCCGCTTCTGCTCTTCATGAACTCTGACGATGACCTCACTGTTGTCTGGCCAATAAACACCCGTCTTACATCTTTGCAGTTTAAGTCTCATCCAGCAATGAAGTTCACAAAACCTTTGGATTCGCAGACAAAACCTTTTAGTTCTATAAACCTTTGAATTTATATTTCAATCAAAGTTATTTTTAATTTGGAAAAAAAACAAACAAACCCTCTATACGTAGCCCTCTTTCACTTACTGATCCTGATAAGTGGTGTGGGCGTGGTTTCTAAATGTTTAGCTTTACCCTCGACAACTGATTTAACATTTAGATTTAACATTTACATTTAGATATATTTATATTTAACATTTATTTTTATTCACATATAACCAGATTTAAAAAAATCTTAAATGTGTGTAAAATGAGCTAAATGTGAAGAAAATGAACCAAATGTGGAAAATTTGAGTTTTAAAATTGTGATCATGTTTTGTTTTTTTGTTGTTTTTTTTACATTTGGCACCCCCATACCTTTTTTGTTGTTGTGTTTCCTCTTTGTAATTTTCGGTATTACCCAACACCGTGCTTCTGTATCATACTGTGCAGGGGTTTTTTTTCACTAAGAGGAAACTCAGTATGAGTGCATAGCATGAGAATTATGTGTGCATAAGAATAAATTCTTGCAGAATACACACATGGTTTCAGAAATTAGTTAGGTCTAGAGGTATTTGGATAAATAGAGTTGTAGATTTTCAGTTGTGATTTAAGAGGCTCCATTTAAAAAGATGAATAAATAAAAATCTCATTAGGAGATAACAGCACACTGCAACAGGCAGGACCCAGCATCCTCCACACCCACAAGATGCGGATATCTAAAATGAAGAGGATCCAGTGCATTAGATGGGAAGGCTTTTTTTGGGTACTGGTATGAGTGTGTTAGATGGGTAGACCCAAGTTTGGTCTACTTTGATTTTCAGTCAGAATAATACAATATTTGGATTTTACTTCTAACACACTGAACGGTATCAGGTTCACTGAAATGGTTACTGGTGTTCATAGTGGCCTATTTCCTTTATTGAGACATTAATGTTTGTATTTTCTTTATTTAATCTGTTGGGGGTGTCTGTTAAGAGAAGGAATTTATACATCAGTTTCATTTTACAGCATTTGTTGAAAAAGATGCAGCCAATGTATAACGTTGATTAAAAAGCCACCAACTTTATTAACAAGTTCAAGTTGTGGAGAGACAGAAACTTTTCAGGACATTGTGTGGACAGACACTGGCTTTTTATTCTGACTTACTGAACTATCTTAGTCGGCGCACTAATGCTTGCAGTTAGGTTGCGGGTAGAGATGTGATCAACTCACCAGGTGCCATGCAAACGCATAATAGAGAAGAGCTAATGGACTTTTCATTCAGTTAAATCTCCATTAGCCACTTTAATACCTCTTGAAACCCTGGTTGATCTCAGTCAGGGTTTCAGAGACGTGGATGTTATTTTAGCTTTAAAAGGATGAAAGTACAAGTCATCAGTCAAACTGTGTTTTGAATGCTTTGCATTTTTCACTGAGACAGTAACTGTACGTTCAGACCGAAAGCGATAAATGTCTCAGAGTTGACAAAGAGTCCCAAAAAGCGTCGCTGGACACAGAGACAAAAATTCGCGAAGTTGCCATGATGTGAAAACAGTATGTTTTATCCTGCTTCTTAAAAGTTGCCACGTATGTTCAAAATAACTTTTGTTCTGATTTTAATTATATATATATATATATATATATATATATAATGTGTGTGTATGTATATGTATAAAAAAGGAAAATATTTTAACTACAATAGAATACCAATGGATCAGAAAACTTACTGCGATCCATTTGGACAGTGTCTGGTTAAAAATAACCTGTGGAATGATGCAAGAATGATCAAATCAAACGCATTCCCTCCTCAAACAAGCAAAAGCGTGCTCTATAAATAATGGCACTTATCATTTATGTATCATCGTGACATGGAAGACCAGGATCTTGTAATTGGTGCTGCGTTGTTGATTTTGAGGAGACGGCGTCGTTTTCGCTGCCAGGTTTGGGTACACGACATCCTCCAGGGCCGTGAGCAGTATGGTGAATCTCTCCGGTTAGTACAGGAGTTGCGACTGGATGAGGAGAGGTTTCAACGATATTTCAGGTTGGACCGGGAGCAATTTGACAGATTGCTGTCAAAGATGGGGCCGCTGATCTCCATGCAACACACCAATTACCGCCAGCCAGTTCCTCCCGCTGAGCGCCTGGCTATATGTCTGCGGTTTCTGGCCACAGGGGACTCCTACCATACTGTAGCCTACAGCTACCGTGTGGGTGTGCGCACGGTGAAATCCATAGGGTCCCTCTTTTATAACTATAAGGGGACCTACTCCATAGTTCTCCTGGCAGTGGTGGATGCAAAGTATTGCTTCCGTTTAGTGGATGTGGGCAGCTATGGGAGGACCAGTGATGGTGGTGTCTTGGCCAAATCCACCTTTGGCCAGACGTTGCTGGATGGAACCCTTGGCCTGCCACAGGATGCTCTGCTACCAGGTGCAGAGCATATGGGACCGCAGCCATATGTCTTTGTTGCAGATGAGGCCTTCTCATTGCGTCGCAACCTCATGCGTCCTTTCCCAGGCAGGCAGTCTGGCAGCCACAGGGTATTTAATTATAGATTGTCCCATGCAAGGCTGATTGTTGAGAATACCTTTGGTATTGTCACATCCCAATGGCGCGTGTACAGAAGAGTCATTGGGGTCAGTCCCGCAAATGTGGATGCCTGTGCAAAGGCTACTTGTGTGTGGCACAACTTCCTGAGGCGGACCACCGAGACCCGGCCTCCTGCAGGACCACCTACACCAGATGAAGACAGCGCTTCTGCTGGCCTACTACCAGTCACCCGAGTGGGAACCAACAATGCTACATGGGAGGCCATCCGCGTCAGGGAGATATTTGTTTCCTATTACTCCAATGAGAGAGCAGTCATCTGGCAGCCTGCTGTCTAATGTTCATGAGAAAAACTGCTTTTAAGAGCCACCAAATGCTTTAAATAGCATCATTTCCATGACATTTATTTTTAAAATTGACATAATAGATTTATAGAAAAGCAGTTTACCTAAACCAAAACTATTCATTGTAGTATAACAGAAGGCTGTAGACTGAGGGGTAAAGGTGATGTCAGCACCAAACTGCACAAACATGTCCTGTAAAGCTAAAATATGAGATTCCATTACATGTGGCCAAATATATTAAAAAGCATGATTTTCATGACATTTTATAACATGATTTTCTTCATTTCATAAACCTTGTTCTGACTTAACATTAAGTGCACTTTTTAATTAGTTTAAACTAAAACTAGTTATGGAAATATAGGCAAGCTCTAACAAACTGCACAAAAATGTGTCTTGAAAAGTTAATATTTGACATTGCATTGTATATGTGATAGCACAACGCATGCATAAATATTGTAAATAGTTTTTGTTTTTTTTAATTAATAAAACAGAGTTAACATGGAGGTGCAGCTGAGAAAATTGTGAAGTAAATAAGCTTTCTAACACCCCTCAAAGTGTTGTCAGCTGCACCCTGGTCCTCTCATCCCAAACTCTCTCTGTTTAGCTTCATACACCAGGCGGTGCATTTCAAATTTTAAATCTTGCCTGGTGTGAACTGGCAAGGTTCAGAAGTCCTCTAATAGGCTCCAAACAAACAAAGCATCTCCATCATCAGGTGGTGGAGGAGGGGGAAGACTGGTCGGAGCGGGGGGCCTGTTCCACACCGTCTCCATCACCTGAAGAAGTCTCTCCTCAAACTCTGAACTTTCTCCTCCTCGGGGCCTCTTCCCTCTCACTGCCTGTGGTACACCCTGGGTTTCCGACAGGTTTGGAGCCTGCTCATCTGTCTGCACCTGTTCTGGACTTTCAGGCTGCTCTCCTCTCTGCTCAAGCAAGGCTGTGGATTCTGCATCCTCATCTGCCTGCTGTCCTGCTATCTCCAGGTTGGAGTAAGTAGAGCGCTCCTCCATGAAGGGTTCAAGAAATCCAAGTACAGCAGTGTAGCGCCATGACCGGGGAGAACCTCCTGCTGCACCACTTCTCTTCCTTTCCCTCTCTTTCTGTTTCTCCTTTCAGTATGTAGGCTAGTTCTTAAACTCTTCCACTTTCTCTTGCACTCCTCAGCTATTTAATATGCAACAAAAACATAAATAGAATGTGAACATATATAAAATAGAAATTAACTGCCAAAATGAAAGCCCCCCCCCCTTGTTTACAGTTCAGACTTTATCATCAGGTGGGCTTACAAAGCAGAAACTATTCATATATGCCTTTAAATGTCTAATGAGAACTAGATTTAGAAATAGTCAAAACGTATTAAGCAAAAAAAATAAATCTGTCAGTGGGGAAAGAAAAAGTGCTTGGCTAGAATTTGTAAAATGAGATGTATGCCTTTTAAAATAAAGACCATTTTTCTTGACACAAGTGTTTTGTTTTTTTTTGTTTTTTTTTCAAATTCTTAGGAATCTTTTTTTTTTTTGCACTTATATCTATGAATATTTCAAAACCAGGGAAACTCGTTTTTTTTCCCCCAAATTTTTATTTTAAAGAACAACACACAAAAAATAAAGCAAGTCAAAATGCAGTTCAACATAGAAATGAAAAGGAAAAAAAGTGAAAAAAAGAAGAATTCAATTAATCAAATAAAGTGTGGGTTTTAGCACATTTGCATCATCTTGATGTACTTTTTAAATAAAATGACTTCATTTTTAATATCCTCAAGAATTGGGGAGTTTTTCAAAAAAGACAACCAGCAAAACTATTGTGGTGAAAAGGGGCGCGCAAACAAGCAATACAAAAGAACTGCTGGACGCTACATACGTATTGGATGCGATTACGCTACACAGGTCAAAACTCCCCAGACCACCCTACTATTCTCGTGATTGAGTTCCACGCCTCTGCTTTTCGAAATTGATCGCGGTATGCGAACAAGCTGCTGTCATAAAGGATTGGATATCCTGCCACAGAAGTGATAAGCTTCTCCACGGTCACCATTTTCAGAACGATGGGGACAACAGGAACCAAAGTTGCACGGTTTGTTCTTGGGGACACACATGACCAACGGATGTTGACATTCAGATTGGTTGTTGCCGAACGGCGTCATAGCTCATTTCCATAAAGTTGACTGAGGTTTAACTTTATTTTATCGCTCAAGACGCCCAAGTTTAATCGCCCATCGCTCTTGTTGCCTTTGTTGTTGAATTACTTCCGTCGCTCTTGCCACCTGTATTGCTTTCGGTCTGAACGTACAGTAAGAAACTGTAAGTCAGAGATTTACAGTAAATCTACTTAGAAATCCCAACTTCTACGTCATGGGGATTTCAGCATTTTTCTGTCTCACTAAAAGGGAGAGGATACATGTTTGGGGCATTTGTTAATAACATTTCTTCAGAGTTGGACGATTCTAACATGTAAAAGAAAAAAAAAGCGATTTATTGAGTATTACATTAAATAGATATTTTTCTTTTAGCATTAAAGATGTATTTAAGTTTATATAATAATGGGTTCACTTGAGTAGCGTTAAATGGTCTTGAGTAGTCAGTTTGCACAGACATGAAATCAAATCTATTTGGGGAAGTATTTTATTCTACATCATTTTAAACAATTATTGTGACCATTGCTGATCCAGGAATGTTCAATCTTTCAGTCTATGTTAAAAGGAAGCTTTTTTTAACTTTTCAGTCCATTTTAATTTGATTCAGCTTTACTTTTATGTAGCTGACTTAAGAAAGTCATCTACACTCACTTTACACAGAGACTGTTGGTGACCCTCAAAGATTTTGAATCTTAAGTCTTGAGTAAAATCTTTTGTTTGTTTGCACAGAAAGCACTTAGAGTTTATGAAGTTTAAATATCCTCTTTGTTTCCGTTCAGCTGGTCCTTTTAGGGGTCACCGCAGGAAATCCTACAGCTCCATTGTATTTCCATACTAATTTCCACTGCCACCCTGTAGGCCAGACAGCACCAACGGCGATCATTGTTGACCCGGTCCTCCACCAATCTATGATGGGGTTCATGGGTCTTTTGATTCACATATTTAATTGGACAAAGGTTTTCCACAACTCTCTGCAAATCCTAATTATATTCCAATTCAGTGCAATTCACTTATAATGAATTTCACTCTAATTCATAGTCCAGTGGAATCCAAAATTGTATTTTAACCAACATACTGCACTGCATCTTTAT
>JBAMYA010047494.1:0-10380 GCA_037176975.1 Arrhamphus sclerolepis
CCAAAGTGTCAGACTGAAAGACAAAGATATGTCATACTAGCCTCCAGTTAACAGCTCATTACACACACACACACACACACACACATATATATATGCATACATATGTATATATAAAAACAACACAGACCTCTGCAACAGCACAGTCCACTGCAGAACATAGCTAGAACCTTTGATAATCAATCATTGAAGATCTGCTGCAGCTATTAATTTACCATCAAGATTATTTTTTAACTGATCTGAATTTAAACATTCTTACAGTAGAACGGACCCAGAATGCTGATGTGGCCTGGGATGAAACAATCTGACATTCCAGGTTTCTATTTGATAATTACACACATTAATTCTTTTGAAGCATCTGAAATCATCAAAAATATTAACATGATGTCTGAAACATTTATTCATATCAATTCCCCACAAACACACTTGTTCTGTCATTAAAACTAACATTTATGCAGGTTTGATCAAACATCCGTGACAGGATGAGCCTGTGAAGGATCCATCTGTGTTGGAGACAAACAGATGATCCTGCTGAGTCTGGAGGACCACATGGAGCTCCAAATAGTCTCAGCCAGACTGACTACAAACACACACAAACACAGACACACATATATAAAACACAGATTTACACACATAAACACTATCTCTCTGTCTTTTACACATGCACACACACACACACAATTATGGATTGTTTTCCATAATTGTGGGGTCATGTGTTCCTAACCTCAGGCCTAAACTAATCCATTCATTGATAAATTGATCAAGTGTCTGATGGAATGCATCTATCCATCCATTCATCCATCTGTCCATCCATCCGTCCATCTGTTGGTCCAGCCGTCATCCATCCATCCATCCCTCTATCATCTATCTGTCCATCTATCCATCCATCATCAATCCATCCACCCATTTGTCAGCCCATCTGCCATCCATCCTTCCCTCCATTCATCCATCCATCCATCCATCCTTCCGTAGAGAATGATACTGCTAAAAAAAAGAAAAAGAGGAGATAAAAATCAACCTCAAGTGACTCCCATGTGAAAATGTCTTATTAACAGAACTTTATTTACTAATTTAAAAACATTTACACGTTTAAAAATCAGTTTTGCCCTCCATCAACTTCTATTCCATGACAACTGTATGACGATAAAATTATATAAACCTACAAATTTATGGTAACCAATCAAAATACCAAATACCTAACTGCTACTTTTTTTTAAATGTTAAATAAAGGTTAAAAAACAACAAACGGACAAAAACAGAGTCCAGATCCAGTTTCTTCAGGGAAACACCATCATGTGTCATCTCTCAGCCTCCAGACCTCCTCAGAGTCAGCTGCTTACGTAACTGCAGCACTGTGGTGGAGAGCTGAACTCTCTCTGAACCATGTGAACATCATCTCAACCATCTGTGGCTCCACTAATTACAGCAGGCGCTCCTCTCTGACTCGTTAAAGAGCCTCCATATTGACGGCTTCTGCAGTGAGCTGCAGAGAGATGGACGAGATAAAACCACACTTATGAGACGTCCAACAGTGAGTCAGTCTCTGTTGACCTCTATGTTAAAATGTCCAACTTCCAACTGTCTTCACAGATAGATTTATATCCATGACAACTGCACAGAGGAATTTACGATCGTCATCAGGTACAATTACACTAAACCGCAAATTTATCCATAATTGGAGGTGTGATTTTTAAAGTGACAGCTGCATTGGAGTCCATGGCATCAACAGCTAGCTAGCAGACCAGATACTAATGTTAGCTCCAGGTTAATAACTGGGGGGTTAGAGAAGAATCCTGGGATAAAGACTTCCTCCCATCTAGCAGCCTGGGAAGAGATTTGAACCATGTTTGAGGAGAGAATCGGTTTAGAAGAAAAAAGGATCATTTCATTTGACATCACTCATCATCTTATATAAAAAATTCTAGAGAGAAGACATGGACAAATATTTGTTTTTTTTAACCAGCAGATTCCCAAACAAGAAGAATTCTAGAGAGAAGACAACATTTTCAGATACATGCCTTTTAACCAGAACAATTCTAATGTGATCTTGAAATCTTCATTTAAACTTGTAATCTCACAAAGCCAGCTGAACCCTCAGCTCTGCTCTTCAAATGTCCCTGTGGGACTTCAGGTCACGATGAGGACGGACAAAACAAAACTTTTCCAGGTGTTACCATTCTGGCATTTACCTGCAGCTTGTGACTAGATAGCACCGTGGGATGCCCACTGGCACGGTCTATCTGCAGTCCAACCCTCCGACCACAACGTATTATTATATTTTTAAACCAGATATTTGTATATATTTGTGTATTTTTGTACCTCTCCTCCTATGACGTAGTTGTGTGCATTAAAACCAACTTGTTGGTTTGTTTGTTTTGTCATTTGCTAATTTAGTTAGGAAAGTGAGAAATGTGCTTTAGAGCTAGTCTGCAGAAACCTGTGATGTCACAGTTCACCGTCCATTCAAACCTTGAGGCGTGTGTCACTGTCTTGTTGCCATTTAGCTGCTGCTGTTGGACACCCAGAGAAATGTGCAGGTTTCATGCAGCGATGTGAGGAGCGATGTGAGCAGTGAGGCCTGGCACCGCCTCCAGCTCCAGGCTGTCTGGACTCAGTGGAAACAGAAAAACCACAAACAGCGACAGGCTGGAGTTAAAGTCCACTTTTAATGAAGCATTAAAGGGATAAGCGCCGCTGTTGGCATACGTGTAGCTTACATAATCAGACGTCAGCAGTGGTCGTTTACAGCTGCTTGTTTGACCATTTACAGGATCAGAGCCGGAACAGCTGAAGCTGAACCTCAGGAGGAGTCAGACTGACATACTTAAACACAAACTGCTTCAACATCAAAAAAAACAACTTTCAAGTCAAATTTAAAGGCAGCATGTGACAGCAGTAAGACCTTTGATGGCTTTTTAAACATATATCTGAAACTTGTAAACTCTGAGACAAGAACAGAGGATGTAAAACTTCCCAGGAAACCATGATTTTAACTGACGGATCATCTGGTGCTGAATTCAATCGTATTAAAGTCTTACATTCATTAAATCCTCCTGTTTGAACCTCTGGAGCCGCCATGAAGGCCAGGACTCACTGACCTCATGCACCAGGCGGCTGTTACATCACTTCAGCTTTCCTTTCTGCGGTACCAATGTAACCAGAGACAAATCCCACAATGGTGTGGGATCCTTTAATGACATCTCTGGTCCACAGAACCCTCAGAGCCGTTTGGTCCAAATAGACACCGTCCAACATGGACTACAGATCCCATCAGCCATGCTGAAACTGAACCTTCACTGCTTCTTTGGCACCTATGATGCTTGTTTGAGAAGACAAACTTTTACAAAAACATACAAAACTGCAAATGTTCGTAACAAATTAGAGTAAGAAGTTACCTGACTGGTCATTGACAGTGAACATACATTCATGAGCAAAAATTGGTACACCCAATTTTAATTGTATGTTGTTGTTTTTGTTTTGTTTTTTTGTTTAAAAAGGAATTTTTTAAATAATCAAGTTGAGATCCACTAAAATAAGATTTTAATGAACAAGAACCCCAGGATTAACAAAGCGGTGTTGATGTTTATACGTGATGAAAACCAGTTTAGTTTGTGGTTTTTTAGACCTTCCAAGATCTGAAGGACGGATCCAGAACTAAACCAGAAGCTGGTCTGGTCTTCAGATCAGGATCCAAGGAGACCCGGTTTCTGAGTCACTGTGATGAAAACCATGGATGAGGACTGTTTTTTTCTAAAATTAATATATTAGACTTTAAATAACTTATTGACAATAACTTAGATCAGAATTATCTAAGAAAAGCAAAATAATTTACTAGAATACTGCATGAAAACGAGAAAAGATCATGACGACGAATAGAAGACAAAACAAGACTACATCCAACCATCATCATTTAACATCGTCCCACTGTCCCACTGGACCTGTCCAGCTGATAAACAGATGGATGAATAGATGATGGATAGACAAATTATAGATGATGAATGGATGATTGATTGATGGATGGATGATTGATAGATGATGATAGATTGACATCAGCTCCATTTCAAACTCTTTCCTGCTGGGTTCTTCATTTATTAAACTGAATAAATCTTGTCTTTGGTGGATGTTAATTTTATTTTATTTTTTAAACTTAAAATTGTTTCTTATTTTCTTGTCATTGACTATGTAGGGGAAAGAATCTCCTCACAAATAAAGCTCTTCAGAGCCTGGTTCCCTCTAATCCAGAACCAGTTTGTGTTCAGGAAGCAGACCTCTCTACTTTTAAGGTTAAGATTAAAACTTTTTCAATAAATATGATAGTGAAGAGATATCTTCATTGATCATGTGTCTACTCTTCTTGTATGTTTATTATCGTCTGGCTTTCTGGTCATCCTCAGACCTCCAACTGATCCAGACAACAACCCTCCAGGTTTTGGTTCAGTTCTGACCAGGTCCATCCTTTCATGACCACATGAAGAGGATCATCTTCTGATGTCCCCTCCAGCAGGGTGATGCTCCATGATCATCTCTATCTGGTTTCTCTATCTGAACAGTCTCCAGATCTCCATCCAGTAGAGCATATTTGGTGGAACAGGAGGTTCTGATCATGGATGTTCTGGTGATATTATCATGTCGACATGGACCAGAACCTCTGAGGACCACTTCCAACACCTGGTTGGATTTAAGAAGGTCCAACCAGCTGCTAGAGATGATGACAAGGATGATGAGTTTAAATTTAAAGCTAGATTGACAGAAAACACTTGACCTCTAGATTTTAGTGAATTTTAATTCCACTGCATGTTAGGAGAACATACAGAAAGCTACAGATGATGGTGATGACCCAGAAATGATACAGAACAACGGATTTAAGCAGGTGACAAAAGAATAAAAGAAACCAGCAGGACAACAATATCTCTGGTTGAGAAATCCATGGAACCACTGAGAACAGGAAAGAACGGGTTTAGATGATGGATGGATGAAATGTACCGACTCCGAAGAACCTGTTCTGGCTGTGACACCAAAGCCAGGTTCAACTTGGATCTCAGCTGTTCACCTGGATGTGTTCTGGTTCTAGTAGAAGCAGTTGGTCTCTTTTAATTACATTAATGATGTTTGACAGATATGTTTAAACTTCCACAGCCTTTAAAAACCACCAAAACTCTGATCAACAATCAGTCTAACATTTCTGTTGACCTGGTTCTGGGTCCATGTCGCTGTCCTGGGTTTGGGTTAGTCCAGTCCAGGGATCAGACAGTGGTCATGAGCCTGAGTGACCCTGATCTGGACCTGAGGATCTTCTTCTTCAGGTGGTATGAAGCCTTAACCTTCACAAAGGCCTTCGTTTGACCTTGAGCAACTTCCTGCTTCGCCTTCCTGACCCGTACCTGCAACTCCCTCCTACCCACCCCTCCAGCCACTCCCTCCAGGCTCTCCTCGGTGGTGCTGCTCTCCTCCACCACCTCCTCCTCACTGGACTCGCAGTCTCCGAAGCAGTTGGCGGTGTAGTTGGACTTCTCGTCCTCACTGGTGTCCACAACGGTAGAGTGAAAGAGCGACAGACACTCCGCAGAGTACTCCGAGTCACTTCCTGCAACGTACACATATGGGCTGGTCTGCTGCCCACCAGAGGGGGGGTCCTTCACGATCCTCTTCAGTTCCTTCTTCTGCTGCTGCCAGGAACATTTGTGAGTCCCATCCTGTGGGATCTCCACAGTAGTGTGTAGCCGCCGGTAGTCGTGCCGTTTGTTCTTTGGCTTTGCAATGATCACCTGATCATATCCATGCTGACGGTGGTTGGTGCTATGGTTTCCATGGTGATGGAGCTTGGAAGAACCTGACTGGACACCAGTGAGCTTGGATGGTTTGCTTTGGACATGGCCTTCAGGGAGCAATGAAGTGTCCCTTCCTAAGGAAGCACCACTCCTGGACGCCTTCATGTGGGCGGAGCCTCTGTCCTCCAGGGCTCTGGACTTCTTAGAGGCAGAGTTGTAATGAGATTTATCAGTTTTTCTCTCCAGCGGTGGGTCCTTGTTCTCAGATGAGCTCTTCACCCTGGTAGACTTCTTGCTGTTGGCCTTGTGGACTTTGACACTGACCTGTTTGGTGGAGTAGAACCTCCCATTGACCATCCTTCCTCTTTCTCTCCGTCTTCTTCCCTTCAGGATCTGCGAGGTGGTCTCCAGACTGGACCTTTCTTCCTTTCCTGTTGAGCCACTCTGGATAACCTTGGGGCTGCTTTTGGAGGAAGTATTAGCTTCTGGAATTGGTTTCGGGAGAAGGTCTGGGTCAGTGGGGTAACATGGTGGATCTTTAGGGTGGGGGCTAGCTGCAGGTCTGCCTTGTTCCTTGAAGTCTTTGAGAAGAGGTACGATAGGCTCAGGTCGTTTGGACCTCCTGTTGGTGCTCGCATTGCTGTCTCCGTTGGTGGCAGGACCACCAGGAGAGCTGAATTCACTGCTGAGGCCAGTCTTGAGGCCAGTTTGGATCCAATCAGTACCAGCAGGAACATCATGCACCTCACTGGTGCTCTTCATGAAACCCCGTCTCTGATTTGATGGTGAGGACATGGTCCCCACTGACGTTCCTTCAGCGGATCCAGACCGTTTTACTCCAGGTGCTCTACATGAACCAGACGCCTGCCTCAAACTTGGACCTGGATGCCAGAGGGAGCTCTTTGAAGGGTCCATGCTGATACTGGTCCTGGGTCTGCTGGTCCTGATGGGGTGGGCCCTCCGCTGCAGGAGACTATAGATGTAGCTGTCCACGTGCTTCTGGGAGGGGGTTTGGGGGGAGTAAGAAGAGGACAAGAACCTCCAGAAGGAGCTCTGAGGTCCAACAGGGATCGAAACAGAGTCAGGAGAGGAGGAGAACTGTGGTTTGAGACCTTCAACACCAGCCTCAGTTCTCCCAGGACTTCCACAGAGGGTCTTCAGGAAGACGGGGCCTTGGACCATGGTGGCCAGTGGATTCTGGTAGCTACTTCTATTCAGCAGGTTCCGGTGATGTTTAGGATCAGAAACCAGTGGAGGACCAGCATCAGTGGGGGGTGGATGAGGAGCTGAGGTTGAATGCTGAACTGCACCAGAAGATGAGTCCTCATGAAGACCTCCAACCAGAACCTCACTGTCCAAACAGCTTTCCAGCTCCTCTGGAGACAGAAAAGAAACTGAAATTATTCTCAAATCCAAAAGATCAGCAGAACCAAACACCAGACCTTCACTTAGAGGCTGAAGAATGTATCGGGTCAGGTTCAAAGGTTCTGATCATAGTGGATTAAACGGTAAAAACAACCTCAGATGAACAACATGAAACTTTTTTCACCATGTCAATATTTATTCACTAAAACTCCCATGATTCAACAACAGTCACTCAGCACTGGTTCCTGTTTGACGTCAACAGGGTCTCATGGTTCTGGAGGAGTTCTGGTCCAGTTTCTTCACAACATTGCTTCAGCTGATAGAGGTTTCTGAATGTTCACATTTCCACATCTCTCTGACGGTCCAACAGTCCAGAACTTGGATTCTGTTCTTATTCATCCATACTGATGTAGATCTGCTGATGCAGCAGTCATTTCCTGTCACATGACCCAGTTTCAGCCAATCATTAGCTGTCAGACAGATGAACTAGAGCCTTGATCTGGTTCCCTCCTTCATGGTTCTGGTTTACTCCAAATGTGATTCTAGTTCCGGTTCCTCCAACCATGAACCAGAACTCTGAGGTTCTGGTTTAACCTTGTACGCCACATTGGTCTCATCAGTCCAGAATTCATTGTTCCAGAAGTCAGCTGGTTTGTTCAGATGCAGTTTCAGTTTGCAATTCCAATCAAACCTCGTTCAGTATTCTTCTGACTCTGCTTTCATGGACATGAACTGTCATCTAATGTTTCATTGAGGCCTTGAGACTCTGAGACAAAGCTCTGGGCAGATAAATCTGCTGGGATGTCCTCTCCTGGACAACTTTTACTTTTTATTTTCTTCTGGTGAATAATCAAATCTTCTCCAGATTGATGTGCAACAAACTGTTGCTTTCTCTAAAACCATTGCTGATGTCTTTCCCTCTTGGTTTTGAGTCACCACACATCTAAATGCTCCAGAAACCTCTGAAATATCTGCTTTTCTAGAGGTCTACACACCTGTTGATGATCAGCTCATGTTTCTCAAATAACTAATGACACAGTTGGAAAAACAATTCTCTCCTTCAGTTAGATGAGTTCTGTGACATTTTTAAACCAAATAACAGGATTAAAAGATGAAGTTCTAACTTTAGTGACTGATGACTGTTTAAAAGCATGTGAGCTGAACTCAGGCTGAGATGTTTCTTGATAATAAATCAGTGAATCTGAGCAGAAGTTTCCAGGCAGTGATAGCCTGATGAATCGGTCGTCTGAGGACAGACAGCTAATTAGTTCAACAGAAACTTGTTTTCAGTGGAGACTGTCTGGAAATTAGATCACATGCTACTCAGAGTTCAGGTTGTGAGTTTTTACTGCCTGAGATGCTCGTGTAGGAGTTCAGGAGGGTTTCTGGATCTCAGAAGGCTCCATGTTTTATGAGCTTTTTTTGTCCTGACTTTACAAACCTGAATCCCATTTCCATAAAGATTCAAAATTAACTTTGAAACTCTATTTTCTGCTCTAATTTATGTTTGAACTGAGAGATTCATCCAGTATTTCAATCCAAATCACTACAGTCCACAGCAATGCAGGACCGCTTCAGATTGGGACCCGTGGTACTGGACCAGAACCCAGAATGTGGTCCAAGGCATCCAGAAAGGAGTGGAAAGACAATGTAATTTTGTGATTAAATGTTACATGTGATCATTTTAAAACTGACTGAATGAATTTCAGTGTATTTTCAGAGTGACAGAGGTTTACCAGCCTTCTGTTGTTCAGGTGCATCTCTTTGGGGGAGGGATACATACCTGTGGACGGGAAATGTCCATCAGGGTCGGCTGCCAAGCAGAAACATTCACTGAAGACAGAGTGAGACGAGTTGGAGAGTGAGCCGGACGCCCCATCACTCAGCTCGAAGAAACCTGCAGGAGACAGGAAGTGATAGATCGGATCATCCAGGAGACAGACGGACAGGTAGTCCTGTCAGGAAAAATATACAAACAACTGGTTCTCATTTCAGCTCTGGTAGCACTTGTTTCGTATGTTACTAGTTAGTGGTCCAGTTAGTCAACTTTAAAGGGTCCGGAAACTATCTAAACTACCCTCTAGAACCCTTCAAGGCTGACCCTAAATGAGTCATAGCAGAAAGTAGGTAGAACCCCAGCCTCTAGTGGTCAGTAGAGGAACTGCAGTCTCTAGTGGTCGGTAGAGGAACCCCAGCCTCTAGTGGTCAGTAGAGGAACTGCAGTCTCTAGTGGTCAGAGGAACTGTAACAAAACCAATTAACCAAAACCAATTAACAATTTACTTTTTTTTTTTTTTTTTTATAAAAAAGTCAATATAATTTGATGAAACATGAAGAATTGGATCATTACAGGTGTGAAGAACTGGATTATTACAGGTGTGCTCCTGGGTACCAGTAGTTGGATCTCACCTGAGCTCGGTCGGCTATCCATCTCCAGCTGGTCATCCAGTTGCAGCTGGTTGATCTGCTGGTCCAGTTCCTGCAGGTGAGCGATCAAACTGGCATCCTTCATCCTCAGACAGCTCTGAAACAAACCAACACTCGCCTTATCGTCTCATCTCTGCGTCCAAAAACAGAAATATTACACAGTTCTGGACATATTTGACTTTTTACTCTGGAATCTGATTTGTTAATTTAATATTGCGTTCTCTCCTCATAGTATGATGAATCTTTACGCTACTTAGTTTTCATTTAGAGAGGGAAAGTTCTGCTGTTGCATCACAGCTGTTCTCTTCAGGTCTCTAATGTCAGTTGTCCTGTTTTCTGGATCACATGTGTCAAACTCAAGGCCTGTGAGTCAAATCTGGTTCGGGTCTTCATCTTATGTGACAGAGTTAGTAACGTGAACATCCCTGAAGGAATGTCGAAAGTCACTGACGCCACTACCCATCTAATTCAGCAATCCCAATTCACATTGTATGATTTGAGGGGTCCCTGCATCAACAAGGACCTCACAAATCATACCAGAACTAGTACTGAAATCTTACTAGAGTTGTACTGGGATCATCCCAGAATCATACTAGAACTCTACTGGGATAATTCTAGAATCATATTAGAACTGTACTGGGATCATTGTGGAATCATACTTTTTTTACTTTTGATATGCTATTATTTATCCCCATGGGGAAATTCTTTCTCCACATTTGACCCATCTGGGCTGCTGGACCCAGAGAGGTGGGCTGCTGCGGTGCGGCGCCTGGGGAGCGGGTGGGGGTTTCAGGTGCCTTGCTCAGGGGCACCTCATCCATGG
>JBAMYA010047495.1:0-10376 GCA_037176975.1 Arrhamphus sclerolepis
ACCTGAAACCAAACACTGAGTATGAGTTCAGATGCAGAGCAGTGACCTCAGCAGGTGTTGGACCCACCTGTGATGTCATAGATCCCATCAGAACGTCACCCTGCAGCCCTCCTGAAGACGTTCATGTTGAAACAAGCCTATGTGAGATGTCAGTTAGCTGGAAGAAACCTGCTCTCTTTGGACAAGATGTTCAGGTTCTCAGCTACATTGTGGAGTACGCTGAAGCAGAACCAGGACTGAATGAAGAGGATCTGCAGTGGAAACAGGTGGTGACAACAAAGGAGAAGGTGATCATTTCAGGGCTTCAGTCAGACACAGAATACGTAGTCAGGGTCTCCTGTGATTGTGGAGAAGCTGGAAGAAGCAGAGAAAGTCTGACTGTTCATGTCTGCACAGCTAAATATATCCCAGAGCTCCTCAGACGTGTGAGTGAAAAGATGACTTCAGCGTGTCCTTCTGTTTACCAGCTTCCTCTGACAGAAGAAGACATGCACATGGACGGCTGTCGGTGGTTCCACCTCGGTAAGGAAAGCAGGAAGCGCAATCGTACCATCATCCTCTTTGGAGCAGCCGGATCTGGAAAGTCCACGCTGATCAACGGCATGATCAACTACATCGTTGGTGTAGAGTGGAAGGATAACTTCAGGTTTACATTAACTCCTGAGGACCAGCTGACATCACAGTCTCACAGCCAGACCTCTGACATCACTGTGTACCGAATCCACCACCAGGAGGGTTTCAGGATAGATTACTCACTGACCATCATCGATACTCCAGGACTTGGAGGTGCACCAGGTATAGAAAGAGACAAGCTGACCACAGAGCACCTGTGTTCTCTCTTATCTCACCAGCATGCTGTTGATGAAGTTGATGTTCTGTGTTTCGTGGCTCCAGCAGCTTCACGGCGACTGACTCAGAAATTTGTGTTTGAGACAATGCTCTCAATCTTTGGTGAAGATGTTGCAGAAAATATCAGGATTCTGGTAACATCTGCAGATGACCAACAGCCACCAGTTCTAGAAGTCATTAATGGCTTTGGAGTCCAGTGTCCTAAAGCTGAAGATGGGCTGCCAGTTCACTTCAAATTCAACAATTCAGCGTTGTTTGCAACAAACAAATCATCCACAACTGACAACACAGATGGTGGAGATGATGATGACGATGATGATGGGGTCTTTCATCAGATGATCTGGAACATGGGAACTATCAGCATGAAGAAGTTTTTCATTTCTCTGGATGACATGGACACCAGAAGCTTGATACTGACAAAGAGCATGATCAGAGAAAGGAAGCAGCTGGAGAAGTCAGTTGAAGCTTTGCAGGAGCAGATTAAAGCTGGGTTAGCTCAGATGGAGGAGATTGAGGAGACAAGAGATAAACTTCAAGAGATGGTACATAGAGGACCTTTGTTTATGTTTACCTTTGCAATGTTAATGTTGCCCTTTGAGTTTGAAATAACCATCATGAAGCCTAAAAAACAGAATCATTCCGATGGCGGGAACTACATCAACTGTCAGCGATGTCACGTGACCTGTCAGACATCCCAATCTTTCCATCTTCGCAACTTTTTCTTACGTCTCATAACCCGTCCTCAGTCTCCCTACCATCACAGAACCCGTCTGTTTCAGGAAGAAGATGGGTTCTGCGTCAAGTGTCCAGGCAGATGTCAGTTCAGTGTACATTTTGTGCAGAAGTATAGATGGGAGTACGAGGAGGAAAAAGTAAAAGTGAAAGTTGGGGATTTGAAAGAAAGGTATCCGAGACTCTCAGAAGGTTTGTTGCATCCTCTAAGACTGATTGAAGGTCTCAGGGAAGAACATCATAAAGTGAAGGATGAGGTGATGAAACTCCTGGAGAACTCTCACAAGTGCCTAAACAGTCTGCAAAAGATGTCATCGAGTCCACGGGATTGCTGCAAATACATCTTTATGATTACTGCAGGAGAGGAATATGAGGCCAAACCAGGCTGGATGAAGCGACGGGACTGTATGATGAAACATTGCTTGAAGTAGAATGTCCATTTTTGTCCATGTTCTGATTTAGAATAAGAATCAGAAACACTTCCAGGTACCATAAAAAACTTGTGACAGGACTAGGATATTTTTTGTGGTTTATGGTGCAAAAACCACAAAGTAAACTAAAAGAATCGAACAGTGCAAAAAGTCAAAAAAGGTATTTATATAGACTATGTACATGTAAATAGGCTGTTGTTAATTGGTGACTTTAGACTTGACTTAAAGCTTCTGACTTTGGACTTGAATCATGAGTTTTTTGTGTTGTCTGAGACTGGTTTCATGACCACCTGATGACCAAGTTATTTGTGGTCCTGCAGCGAAGCCTCACACTGTAGAACCTCCACTTCTGCCTCTTGCTTGCTCAGGATGGGAAGTTGGACTGAAGTGAAGATTCAATGGAATCTATCAGTTCTTTAGGCTGTTTTTGTTTAAATGAAATTACAGCACACGATGCTTCAATTTTGGACTCAGCTGGAGTATAAATCTGATGTGCATTTTTTCCAATTAATTGGACTGAACTGAAGTATAGTTTAGACTTAAATCAGCACAGCAGCACTTGAACCCGACACTATAAGATGAAGCTATCTAACATACAGGATTACAGGAAATGTCACGGCAGAGGTGAAGAGGGTTTTGTCACAAGAGACAAGAAAAAGACAGAGTGCATTCAGCAAGATCCCATACAGGAGTCAATATTGGAACGGCATAAACTCGCTTCCATGAGTGCTGCTCGTCGGATAGGCTGCTATCGGATTAGTAAATCATATTTTTTGCTTAACATGTCCTGTGTGTTTTAATTTAGTTCATATTAGGCTGTATTACTAAAGTTCTTTGTTTGCTCACTGGTTCATAGTCACACACACATATATGTATATATACATTAGTTTTGTTTGTTGTTTTGTTTTATAAACAACCCCGCTACAGCTGCCCAGAGTGGTCAGGAGGGATGTGGCTTTAAAATGAGGAATACATTCTTTAGATGTTTAATTAGCAGCATGGCTTGTATCAGTCCAGTGACTCATAACACACTTAACTATCTAGTAGTAGTAATTGTTCACCTGTTAGAAACAGGACTGCACTTCCAGTCCATTATTAGGTAACACATGGTTTACAAGAAACTCATTTACATTTTTATGATTTCAAATTTCATTCACGCTGACTGTAAACTGTTGTTCAGCCCAACAGAAATGTCTTGCTGGTGGTGAATAAATCAATAAATGTCATTATGTCTCATGTTCAAGTATTTTTCACTTCCTGTGGTGTATTTTTGTTAGTTGTTCAGTTCATTTAATTATATAGCACCGATCTATGACAAGTCATTGTTGAGGTGAAATACATTATATTGACAAAAGTATTTCACCTGCCTTCACTCACATATGAACTTAAGTTGCATCCCATTCTTAATCCATAGGGTTCAGTATGAGGTGGGTCCACCCTTTTGCAGCTATAACAGCTTCAACTCTTCTGGGAAGACTGTCCACAAGGAGTGGACAAGGAGTGTGTTTATGGGAATCTTTGACTGTTCTTCCAGAAGAGCATCTGTGAGGTCCCACTGATGTTGGACCAGAAGGTCTGGCTCTCAGTATCTGCTCTGATTCATCCCAAAGGTGTTCAATCAAGTTGAGGTCAGGACTCTGTGCAGACCAGTCCAGTTCATCCACAACAAACTCTGTCACCCAGGTCTTCATGGACCTGCTTCGTGCACTGGTGCACAGTCATGTTGGAAGAGGAAGGGACCATCTCTAAACTGTTCCCACAAAGTTGGGAGCATGGAATGGTCCAGAATGTCTTGGTCTGCTGAAGCCTTCAGAGTTCCTTTCAGTAGAACTAAGGGGCCAGTCCTGAAGAACAACCCCACACCATAACCCCCCTCCACCAAACTTTACACTTGGAGCAATATAGTCAGACCAGTACCGTTGTCCAGGCAACAGCCAAACCCACACTCCTCCATCAGATTGCCAGATGGAGAAGCGCGATTTGTCACTCCAGAAAACGCATCTCCACTACTCTAGATACCAGCGGTGGTGTGCTTTACACCACTGCATCTGATGTTTAGCATTGCCCTTGATGATGTATGGCTTGGATTCGGCTGATTGCCATGGAAACCCATTCCATGAAGCTCTCTACGCACTGATCTTGCACTAATCTGAAGGCCACATGAAGTCTGGAGGTCTGTAGCGACTGATACTGCAGAAAGTTGGTGACCTCCGGGCACTATGCACCTCAGCAACCGCTGGCCCTGCTCTGTCAGTTTACGGGTCCTACCACTTGGTGGCTGAGTTGCTGTCGTTCCCAGTTGCTTCCATATTCTTCTAATACCACTGACAGTTGACTGGAATATTTAGGAGTGAGGAAATTTCACCACTGGACTTGTTTCACAGGTGGCCTTTCACAGATGTTTGCAGGAGCAGTCTGCATGCCTGGGTGCTGTATTTATACACCTGTAGACATGGAAGTGACTGAAACACCTGATTTAAATCATTTGGATGGGTGAGAGAATACTTTTGTCAATATAGTGCAGATATGGAAAGGTTTGTAGATTTTAATGGTGTTTTTGATTTTAACTGTCAAAGTTGTAATTTCCACCTTCACAGTGTTAGTTTTATGAACTCACTGTCCGTTTGTTCTGTTACTGTTTATGCTAAATTTAAGGATGGAAAAAGTTTTTTTAAGAAAATCAGAATTAATACATTCAGAATTTTGAGATAATTAATTTGAGATCTCAAGAAAACTATGAAAAAAAAGTCTCTGCACACTTAGATCCATGCAACAAGTGTATTTTTCACCAAGCTTTTGGTCTATCGACCTTAATCAGGGCAGTGCAATGCCCTTGAGATCTCAAATTAATTATCTCGCTATCATGGGAAAACGGAGGAAAAATAATTTGTTATCACGGGAAAACGGGAGAAATCAAATGTATGCATGTATGACCGTTTAGGGCTTCTGTACATACAAGAACACACAAGTCAGAATATAAAACACACAAAAGAACACAATATAAAACATTAAAAAGTTGTTGTTTTTTTAAATCACAGCTATTGAGTCAGTGATACTGGAAGGTGCAGTTAAAAAGTAAAACATGGTAACCCAGATAGTAAAAACTAATTGAATCAACACTGAAATATTGTCAGACTGAGAAATTGAATCAACATTGACGTCAGTTATTGAAATGTACATTGAAAGTTCTCGCTATGATCGACACTGAAGTAACATTGAATTTCCAATCAGTTCTGACAATGAATCCACCTTGATTCAACCATATGATCAACATTGATTCAGCTATGTTATGCTTTGCATTATTCATTGAAATAATGTTATTATTAAAGGTCCATTTTCAGTCTTTTAAACCTTCTTTTGTTTGTTTTGAATATGCCTCATTAAAAAACCCATTAGATTGGCTATTTCCTTTTTTTTAAGAAACCAAGGTTGCAACAGCTGCTTCGCTGCCACTCTATTATTAATGAATAAAATAAAACAAAACAACAAAACAGACCATTATTCACTAAGTTATTTATTAAAGATTCAAAAGAAATTACACTTTTGTACTTTTTTTTTCTTAATCACACACCTTTTCTTTTCATCTTTTAAGGCAAGAGTGGGGAACCCTGGTCCTCCAGGGCTGTATGTCCTGCAGGTCTTAGATGCTACAACGCTGATTTAAATTAATGGGTTGTCAGATGACAGGCTGATAGTCATCCACTCATTTGAATTTTCTTGTTTTAAGGTTTCCTGCCTGGTAGAGGTGGAGGAAGCACTGTAGAAAATGATATATTTCCCTCCTACAATCCAGGGGAAAATAACACTTCTGGCCCAATTCTGGCTGCTGTATTATATGTTTTGTGTTGCTTGTAGTGAATCCTCTAAAGTCATCTTGTACCACAACCCTGAAAAAAGAGGGAAACAAAGAAAAATTTTAAAATAATACATAAACTAGCAATAAAAATGTATCATCCAAATTATTTTATTATTCAGGCTCTTACAACATATTTTAAAATACCTTAACAAGAAAGAGAAAAAGACATGATTTCTCCTCTGTGTCCAGAGGACTTTTCGGTTGCCATGTTCAGGCATATTTTCACCATTTCAACCAGGCTAAATTCCCCTACAATATTCCTCATTGTAGTACATCAGTAAGAAGGGGTACCCCTTCCTACCCTTTGTACTCATGAATGCTGCGCAGCGATCGACTGCCAGGTGGTGTGCACCCAACAGGGTCTGATCCTGGATGTCATGGTGAGATGGTCGGGGAGTACAGATGATCCGTTGGTCTTCCGAGAGTCCATCATTGGCCAACGCTGCATCCAGGGGTGAGTGACTACTCTGTAACAGCAGCTATCCACTCCAGCCGTACCTCATCAGGTCATCGGGTGGTGGAAGCTGCGCTTCAGGTGCCACCACAAATCCAGCGGGGGCCTCCAGTTCAGTCCAGACAAGTCTTCCGCTGTAAAAAAAAAAAAAAATACGGGACATGGTCATGACAGCATCAATATTGTGTAAAAATGTGATCCGGATCCTAGCAATATTCTGGATACTAAGATCCAGAACATGAAGGGGTCATCTGAACAATGCTGCCATCTGGTGGTTGCTGATCCACACACCTGCTGAACTCAGCCTTAGTTTTGAGATTCCCACATGAAAATGACTTCACAGACTTTAGAAGGAAAATGCTTCTGCAGCTGTGAGATGTACTTTTTATAAAACTGAAGGAAGCACAGGCCAGCATGAACGGAGCTGGAACACAGCAAACGTGAAACATGAAGTCTTCATGCCGCGTACCACCTGATAGTATCCGAAGTTCTCAAGTACCACCATTACTGATTTTGCCTTCGTGGGATTTGAGTGTTTTCAATTTAATTGATTTAAAATGCAATAGTTTATGCCTATTACTTATAAGCAGCTGACAAAGGAGGCATGTTTATTCTTAATATAAAGATCATTTATTTTTAATTATACTCAGTAATACTGTACACAGACAGTGTAGGATTTTTTTCAACAATGGAGGCTCTTCGGCAGCTGTGGCGGCGCAACACTTGACTTGAAATTTTGCTTTTACAACCTATTTATTGAATGGTCACTTGAAAATGGCTTTTTAAAGGCTGAATGTAAAACTAAAAAGTAAATAAGACAGTAAAAGTGAATAAATATTGGCATAAATAAATGTTGGCATTGGGCCCAATTAACTTAAGCTACCAATTTGTTATGTAACATTGGCTGGCCATTAATATTTTGCAAATGTCTATTTAAACCTTTTACACCCATAATAATAACAGCCCACCTGGTCCTTATTCTCTTTTTTGATCAATAGATTTCTCAAAAAATGTCTTTTAGGTTAATTCTTTTGCCCATTTTTTCAGGATAAATTCAACTGTAGAAATCTCTCAAGAAATTGTCATTTTTTTATATTATAGATGCTTTAAACTGTGTAAAGTAATAAAAAAGTGAAGAAAAAAAACAATTATCGGCAGATAATCTTATCAGAATAAGATTATGGCACTGTCCATATCTACCACATCAGTGTCTCATCCAGCTGGAGGCAATAATAACGACTACTTTTATGCTCTATCAGTGGTTTATTTTTTACATCATCTGTCATAATCGTATTGCCCGTGAGAACATGTTGTTTTACAGCAGCTCCAAGTTTAACCTTTTATAGCTGCTTTCTCCCCACACATGATGTGTGTTATTTCTTTGGCAGTAGACACAATTATTCACTTATTCTGTGTTTTACTGGCTTTTGCTATGTGAAATATAGCACTTGGCTAGCTGGGGTTCGGTACCTGTATGTCCTGTGGTCCTGCTGGAAATTCACTGTTGTTCAGCTGTAGAAATTTACCTCCTTTTGTCATCCCTTGCACATCTACATTTCTACTAGTGATTATCATCAATCACGGCTGACATCGACACAGCATTACATCGAGACCAAGTTACACCTGCGGCTGATGATAGGAGGGTGACAGATAATTCTCAGGGCCATAACAGGTATTATACAGTGTAATTGTAATTGTAATTGAATTATACAGTGCATGCTGACACTGCAGTAAACTACACATACACGCAATGCACGCTGGATATGTCGGCTGGTAAACTTCACTACAGTTGGACAGACTTTATGTTTGTACTATGGGCCAGGCCAAGGGACTTTTTTTGGACAACAGAGGAATATAAATGGGAACTTATTCAAAAAAAATAAAAAGGGAATCTGGACTAAGGGTTCATGATGAGCACGCACAGCTTCTACCATATGTGAAGGTTTTACGTTATCACCGTGTGTCCTGGAGAACATCTTATTTAAGAATGTTAATATTCTTCTTTGCTTTCTTTTTCCCTTCCACCTAAGTGCAAGTGCGTAATATTTAAGTCCCAAATTGAAACCATAATCCTAACTACTTTTTACTTATTTTCTCCTCGTTTCCTTAACAAATCCCCTTATTATCACAATAACTATTTTTATTTGATTTTATTCTTTCCTTGTGAGGAGATCTTCCAACTGTGAGTGTTAAGAATCTTATGACCAAAATAAGTGCCAGCACACACGCAGCAATAATAGTACTGGACGGTGAGGCCTATTGTTTTTTGTTCTGCCTTTGCAGAGTTTGCGGAGTTTGAGTTGACGTAGACGTGTTATATGCCTATGAGAGTGAGGAGAGGTTTTAGGGCAGTCTCAGGGTTCAGGAAGACCAGCCCAGGGGTCCAGGATGGTAAAGGGTTTATTTATGTTTACCTGTTTGTTTTGTCAAGTTTCTTTTGGGTCCATTTATGGTTAATGGTTTGATTCAAACATACACTGTAGTGTTCAGATATTACCAACATGTAGGACCGGTTCATTGCCAACTATTGCACCATGACTCTGGATAACTTAAACAATCAACAAGGAACAATTTCATTCATTAGCTGGAATGTTAAAGGGATGAATAATTTGGTCAAACGGAGCAAAATATTTAGTCATCTGAAATCACTAAAGCCTGATGTGATTCTGCAACAGGAAACACATTTAAATATAAGTGGATTGGACAAGTATATCACTTGCATTTTAACTATAAAGCGAGGGGAACAGCAATTTTAATTAGGAAAGGGATTCCATTTGAACACTCTGTTGTAGTGGACAAGCTATTTAATACAACAGTAATACTAGCTAACATCTACGGACCAAATTGAGACAATGCACAATTCTTTCTTAATTTTTTCTCAACTCTTCCGGACCTTAATTCCTACAAACTAGTTCTAGGTGGGGACTTTAATTGCGTCCTTCATGCCCAGCTAGACAGGTCAAGGGCAGGGTCAAACAATACTCTCTCGTCGGCTGCAGTGGTTTCCTGCCTTCAGTCTGATGGCTTATCGGACCCCTGGCGGTTAAAAAATCCAACAACAAAGCAATTCTCCTTCTTCTCCCCGGTGCGTCACAGTTACTCTAGGATTGACTATTTTATTGTTGATAACCGACTACTACCTTTAATTCCCAACAGCAAATATCACAGTATGGTTTTGTCAGATCATAGCCCAGTGCAGATGGATGTAATTTTTCCAGCTAATGTAGCGAACGTGGCGGTTAGACCCCCAATTACTTTTATGTCAGCGTTTTAGATCATATCTCAGTAATCAGATTGACTTCTTTTTGGAACTCAATGACACTCAGGATACATCAAGGGGAGTTTTGTGGGAATCTATGAAAGCTTATATTAGGGGCCAAGTCTCCTATGTGGCACATGGAGATGAGGAACGTTCCAGACAACTTAAAGAGCTGGCTGACAAAACTGCAGATATTGACAGGCTCTATGCTCTTTCACCTACGCGAGATCTTTTCAAGGAGAAATTATTGTTGCAAACTGAATTCAATACATTTATGACATGGAAAGCCCAAAAAAATATTTTTAGAGCCAAACAGGTTTACTATGAGCATGGAGATAAAGCAGGAAGGCTTCTTCTCCAACTCAAGCAACGGTCAGCTGAACAAACGATCCCAAGAATTAATACAGGTGCTGACTCGATATGTCAAAACCCCGAGTTATTAATGACTCATTTAAACAATACTACTCTTCTCTAGATAGTGACCCATCGGAGATCCACTCGTTCCATGATTCGCTTTTCAATTCAATTCAATTTAATTCAATTCAATTTATTTATTTAGCGCCTATTTACAACAAGTCATCTCTAGGCGCTTTAGAAACCAACAAAGACCAGCTGGGTAAGAAGGAGATGAGGAGAGTGTTGGAATAAATGTATATAAGTTATCTCATATTTACTCTTCATCTTTTCTACTCTTTGTCCTCTTTAAGTTGTACTAATGCTCGTAAAGAGCTTGTTATGTGCAGAGTTGTTTCCAGGTAGATAATGAGACTGAAGGGAAGCAGCTGTTCGTTGGGC